>JAGFMF010011484.1:3946359-3962305 GCA_019455555.1 Galemys pyrenaicus | reverse complement strand
CCCCTCCCTGGCCGGCAGCAGGGATCGAACTCGTGCTGCAGTGGCTGCGGTTTGCTTCATAGTGTGTTTCTTAACCCACTGCGCCACCAGGGAGGCCCAGTTAGAATACATTTGTGTAAGATTTTCTCATATGTTTCTTCTATAGAACATGCTAGTATTTTCTTTATGCTTGTTCTTGGGCTCAGACTATTTTTTTTTTTTTTAGAGGAGGAAATCTAGAAAATAAAGCGAGGATGACTTCTTACAAACCTATATGAGAAATACAGATCAGAAAAAAACACATTATCAACAGGAAATTACTTCCTGCATAAAAATGTGTGAAAATATAATCACTTAATGGAAACTGTACTTTTGAAAAATAAAAAGGACATGCTATGAAACTTACTGCTAAAGAAACTAAACAAATAATCATCAGGCCAGTGTGCTTCTGTTGTGTCTGTCTTCACTAGAACCCAAGAAAGGGAAACTTAAAAACAACCAATCACAAATAGCCAACCAGGCTTTCCCAAATAAGGCAACCTTAGAAGGTTCGTCAGCCACAGCAGAGTTCTTGACCACTTTTGATTTCCCACTGTCAAATTAGATCTAAATATGTTCAAGAAACTTCTGGAAATTTTTAGTGTGCCTCATTTTCCCTTTTGACATAATAAAGACAAAATCATTACTGAAATCAAATAAGGCTTTATTCATCAACTTTGTATGAAAGCAAATAAGCTGAATTTGAAGCCAGTTGTGAGCAATTCTATACAAGGAAAGATCAAAGCAATTATATTATGTAAACAAGACTTGTAAAATTTTTTACAATTGTTTAGTACTTTGCACAGTGACAGGGAGGGCCACAAGATTATTTCATTCATATCCAGAGGTTCACCGCTCAGAGCATGGCCAACCAGGTGTATACACACCTGCGTGCTTTGACAACCTGGGACATCTTGTCTAAACATGCTTCCGTAAGTCTGAAAACCAACTAAATGGATCATTTTTCGATAGATTTATATCCATTAGTTTAAAATAATATACAGAATATATATATATATATATATTGCCTTCTAATTCATAAAATTCACAAGAACAGTGAAGTTCAGGAAGTGAGAAGGAATTATACTAGTCAAAAATAGTTAAACAGTGTAGGTATTTAAATTAAATATTGAGATTAAATCAGATTTAGAACTTCACTTATTGATGTGAAATCATTAAAATTTCTTTTTCAAAATGAATGGATCATTTTTAATCTCATTGTTCATTTCAGAGAATGTTATTAATATTTTAATAATTAATATGTGCAATAAAATAGTTTATTCTCTTTGGAAACTTATTCTTTCCTAAACAGTTTGTGTTTTCACATGCATTTAGTATGTACAGTAGATTGACACAAGAAAACACTAATCATTATGAAGATATGAGAACTGATATTTAAGATGAGAGAATGATAAGAGAATTAATCATAATGATTATAATGATGACTGGAACTTTCTACCTAGCTTCAACCTTCACAAGTTTCAGATTCTCTCTTCCAACCACATGTATCAAGAAACTAAATAATATAATAAATGAAACACTTAAGAAAGCACAACAAGCTATACATACAAGGAATTAACTAATTTCTTGTTTTGTTTCAGTTTGGGATTCTGTCCAGCAAAGGGGATTGGTAAAGCTCTCACTCATTTTAATAAGCTCATTTCAAGATTTCCACTTTCTTCTGTGAACATTGTAGAAATTATTTAGTACCTTTAAAAATGTTTGATACATCCATTTTTTAATTTAAGTTAAATTAATTGGCTAATAATAATTTCAGCATCCTTAACGTGTTTGGACTTGAACAATATTGAGATAGCTTATAATACTGATATTGTGCATATCTGAACTTAGGAAATCTATTAATAAATTAATAGAACTTCTCTTATGGGAAGAATTATTTTGGTTTTTGTTATGACTTTGTTTTTAGAAACATGCTGATAATAATTTAATAGCTTCTGAATCATAGAGTGTTGTAAACCAGTTACCTTAATGAAAAATTTTGTAGTAAAAAAATAAAAGCCATGAGGTCTTACTGTTTCCCTGGCCAAAATAATCATTTAATAGCTATTAAAATATTGTTGAATCCTTCACTTGGATTCAATGATTCCATCTATAGAACTGCTTTTGTTAGTCTCTCCTCTTACCTTTCTATGTAAAAGTAAGTTTCAGATACTGAGCTTGTGATAATAACCTGGCAGCACAGCATAGGCCTAATTGTCCCTGTGCATATTCATATGTACTATCTCTCCTCCCCAAAGCATCCCTTAGACTCACTGGGAAACAAAGTCTCCTTGTTCAACCTTCCCAGGGTGAAAGCTTCTGGAATACACACACTAGCTAGTAGGATCCTATCGAGAACGGACCAGAAGATCCACTGTTCAAACACTCTAATGACAAAGCAGCCATTCTCTTTATTTTGGTGCCTTCTTTGAGCTATTTCAGTCTGTGTGCAGAGTTCAAAGTTATGAGCTGGTGCTAGAACAGCCTGCTTCCTCAATACCTAGGCATCTCAGACAGTCACCAGGTTCCTCTCACTAAGCCTCATCTCTGTCTCTGGCCAGATTACGTTTCCCTCCTGAGAGAAATGAAATTAACTAGGCCAGCTTTCCCTCAGCCTGATGACAGTAAGAATTAAACTACCTCTCTCCAGAGAGCACTGATTCTATGGGAAAGCTTTCTCACTCCGCCTATGTGCACTGTCATCTAATTCAATTAAATCCACAGCTTTTCACCTTTTAGCTTTAATGAAGTGTTACCCTTCACCTCCCTCCCTACCATAATAGCTACTGCCTTGGGTAACTCGAGACCTCTTCACACCGGGACAACTTCAAGGGTACCCTAATGCAGGCAGAGGACTTCAGTCCTTTGGGTACTCATCTTCTTATAGTCCAGCCGATGTGAGTCTATCCCTCACACTCTATTAGAAATGAAGGAGAAGGAGAAAAGACGTATTCCAGAAGAGCGCCAATTAAAATATTGATTGCTGTATAATTTATGTGTGAACACAGTCACTGTTTTTATTTCATTACCAGTCCACAGACTAAAATTGACTCTATTCTTCGCTTACACTTCAAGCTGTATTTCTCTTAAATGCAAGAATTAAGTGATCCATGCTCCCCATCAACCTCTTCAAAGGACACTCCTGAGAATAAACACACAGTTGCTTTACTTTGTTTATTAATTCTCCCCTTCTTAAGGGAACTGAACCACACGCTATCCATATTGCATAAGCACTACTTTATTTGCAAACCTTTATGAGATTTTCACTGAATAAACCCTGACACATTTCGCAGGCAGGGATATTAATAGGCACCCGGGAGCCACTTCAAGGGTCACATTTGATAGAGCAGTGGCTCCCAGTTCAAGGTTCGGAGACAGCCCTGAGCATCCTTAATGATCACATGGACTCTTGTGAAAGTCCAAAATGCCTCTCAGAAGAAAATTAATTTTAATTAGCCTTAGTTTTGAAAAATGCATCCTGTACAACATTTTACAGCAAGATGCCCACCATCAAACATGGAGTGTCATGGAGCTTGCAACCACATCTCTGGATGCAATTCACTTCCCTGAACATGTTGAGTGCTTAGTCTGTGCAAGGTCCAGTGTCAGACCCAGAGACACCCCCAGATGCCTTAGAAACAGCTCCTGGCTCCGTGAACTTACACTCCTATGGGGAACGTATGCATATAAATAACTACGTAAACCATGAGAAAATTAATTTGCTAAATACAAGTTTTACCAGGGGAGTACTAAGCAAGGAACAATTAATTCTGATGGAACATATCAAATAAGGCCTTGAGGAGGAAATCAAATGGCATCAAGGCTTTGAAGAATAAATAGGATGCTGCTGATTGAGATTGGGGAGGCACTTTGGGAAGAATGCCTTGATTTTGCATCATCTAAAAACTTAGTTTTGCTTTTAAAATTAATGTGAACCAGGCATATAATAATTCACAATTAAATATAGTTCTCCAACTCCATATTATTAAATAGTCAACTTTAGTAGATATGTTTCAAAATATTAATATGATTTCTTGTGGACAATGTTAGTATTCTATGTATGCTATGAAGTGGCTGATCATTCATATTAATTGTTACAAAATGTGCCATCATTTGCCATGCGTATAGCGTCATCTGGAACTTTCATTTTAAACAAAAATCTAACTCCATGTGGCACCTTCTGATGCTCACCCTTCCTCTTTGCTCTCTCTGTGTTCACACACACCCCTAAAGCTAGATTCTCCTCAGCTGTCCATCAAGCATGTCTGTGCTTTCTTTTGTTTGGGTAAAGGCTCATATTTGGTCATGGAAGAGGCATTATAGATATATAAAGAGGCATTATATAGAATGCAGAAGGTGCATTCTATATAATATGTAATAATATATATAAGGATGTACCAACTTGGGTTACCAGTGATTATAGATTAACTGTTACAAAATCAAGTATTTTCCTGCCCATAGGAGTTAAACTCTGCAGGACTGTGTGGGGACTTCAGATCTATGCTGTAATACCTTGAAAGTCATTGCAACATCCTGTAAACATTTAGAGGACTGTTATGTGGATGGTATTGATCAGGTAGCACACAAATAGAGACAAGTTGGGCTCGAGGTAAAATCAATTATCAATAGTTAGAGCTATTAACCAATGGGGAGGGGAATCTCATGAAATAGTATCTCAGTTACTGTTATTTACTAAACATAGGGGAGAGTCCAAGGGACTATGGTGATGGACTGGGGATATTTTGGTGGTGGGAGAACCGAAGTGACCGAAACTGAGAGGAGAAATCTTATATTGTCCAAAAATTAACAATGATGTTAGAAAAAACTGCTGCATTTAAATTTTGTTTTTAAATAATTAAAATCACTTCTAATTCATTTGTTCAAAAAGTCACCCTTGGAGGTGTTGGAGCCACAATTTGCGTTTTCATTGGAGAATTTAATTATCTTAATATAAAAATCAACTCTATGGTCTCATAATTTCATGCTCTGTATAGTCACTTTAGACAAGCTCAATTTTTTACCTATGATTTGTCCATATCACTGGGTTGACCGCCCCATGTGGCTGGTTTTTGCATATATAGAGATTTCTCTCTTAGTTACTTTGTGGGGTTACTACTATAAAAACCAATTTCAAATCTAATCTCCCCAAAAGGAATCTGCCCCAGGGCTCCTCACACTTTGACCATCTTGCAAGTCCAGACTTGGGCACATCAGGTTGCTTCCTGCTTCAACCATGGCTGGAGGACCACACCCCCGGGGCCAAACCTACCACTGCCCATTTCAAACCATGGTTTATTAAATTAATAATAGCCATTTCTGTTTGTTTCTGGGTTGCCTATGAAAGACTTGACCTGGGATACTGGAGTTGCTTTTCCTCCTGTGACTAGGTATTGAAGTAGAAACTTCCACTGCCATCAGTCATTTGAAACTCAGCAACCATGTTAATTGACTGTACTGAGGTCTGGGTTCTCAAGGTCCCAGGACACAGCTTCTAAAAGTTTGGCCATGGAAACAATTTTAACAGGTGTCTAAGAATAAAAGCAAAACAATACATGTCTGAGCCAATAGTCCTGAAGCTTGCAAGGGTGGTTTTAGAATGCCATGTAGGTGGAGTTATTAAGGAAAGAATGACATCAATAATACCTCAAGGCTAAAAAACAGGAAGGGATAAGGAGAAAAGGGAAGAACTCACTGAGTAGACAGAACAGAGCTATAAAAGAATGTGAACAACAAACGTGAATATATATATGATTTTGTAAATAAAAGGTAACATGAAGAAAACATTTAATTCTACCATAAATTACTATTGGCATATTAAGCATGTTAACATGATTTTAATATTTTTGTAAAAATACATGTTTTCTAGTTTATAACATGAGACTGGTAAGAAAAAGTATAACACTCTTCCTTTCATTGTCTTGATTAAAGTTCTCGAGAAAATTGCTGTTATCATAAAATGTTATCAAACTTCCTCAAAGTCCCCCACAAAGTTCTTGTTTCCATGCACAAGACAGGATGATCATTAATGGAAACTAAGAACATGTTGGGAATTAACTGGGGATATTTTTAAAAAGTGTATTAATCGGAAGCTTCTCAGAGTGAAAGAAGGGGAAGTAAGAAATAGAGGGCAAGTTACTTCCTTTTCAGAGTCATAAAACAAACGTCTCGCTTTGTCACATCCCTCGCGCCACATCATGCACTTGTCAGCTCAGTGGCCTCATGGCCAACTAAATCTGGAAAAGGGAGAAAGGATTTGGGTAGCAGTTTACTACTCTGCCATAAATAGCAACTAAAAGTAGAGAACATCTAAGCTTTATTGCCATTTTTTTTTTTTTGAAAAGTGCTACCTAGTATTTTGCACTCATCAGTTTTTTTTACATCATAATCAACATTTACAAGAAAAAGATAGGACCTTCCTGGTGGTGCAAGGAGCTAAGCACCACACTATGAAGCATCGCAGTTACTGCAGCATGAGTTCAATCCCCAGCCAAGGAGGGAACCCACATGGCATAGCAGACCTCTCCTGCCTCACTTGCTGCTCCCCTCAGCAGTGTGTTTCAGTCAATCTGCCTGTTCTGCTCCTCACTCTGTCTCTAGTGAATCTTCTCACCCCCTCCCTATCCCCTACACACACTCTACTCTGGGCCAGTTCTTGTATGCATAAATAAATAAAATCTTTAAAAAAAAAGTATAGGTGTATTATGCTCTAAAATTCTGCTTTAAGACATGGCGGGAGTAACTGCAAATGTATCCTTCTGAAAAGTCTGGTGCTGTATTTCTATACTAACCCAGAGTTTTTCTTCTTTCTTGAAGAAATCACTCCTCTTCCACCCCTTGCTGAAGATGACCAATTTAATCTAATGGAATGAGATAGCTCTGGGTGAACAAGTGAAACGAAAATCAAGAAATGCTGCTTTAAGGTAATTTTGTCCTCTTTCTGCACACCATAAACTTAGTTGATACTTCGGGCTCTTTCTGGAGTTTTATGCTGACCTTGGATCACTACATGCAAGTGGGTCAGTGTATTAAAAATAACCATCTGTCTTCAGGGATTTAAAAACAGGCCAGTACTTTGGTGCCAATGCTTCTATTTTTTGTTGCACTGTGATAAAGGATGAGGATATTGAAGAATCCAATAACCCTTTCCCTTGAAACCTGGGTCTCTCCTTTTCACTGTTCTACTGAAGGAGAGGCCTCTTTGGCATAAGTAAACATGTGAAAGGGTTCACAGATTCCAGAGCCAGACTGCTTGGGCTGCAGGAAGATTTCATTGTAGGGAATCTACTGCATCTCTCTGTGCCTCAGTTTCCAGTCTGTACCTGGCAATGCTAGGACATACTTGCTATGGTTGTTACAGAGTGAAAATAAACTAACCCACTTAAATGCTCATTTATGGCACTAAGTGATCAATTGGAATCATTGTCATTGTTCTTATCCTTCTCCTGACACTTAAGGTTGGGTGTCTTTGGGTCCCCTTACTTGGGATTGCTTCATTTCTTTAATAGGAAAAATACACCTACTTTTAATCAGTTTTTTGAATAATAAAATCTATATTGTATAAGAACAAAGTACTAGTAGGACTTTTTAGAAAATATCCTGGTTGGACTATAGAACAAATAGTCATGTGTGAATAAATATAACGCCATTATGTTTCAGCTTATTGTATTAGAAAGTGGTTGGAGAGGCTTGGACACTCTTGGGGAAGGAGAAATAGTCCTCGTTGTGTTAATTCCATCATAAGAACCAGAACTTCTTTCAGTGTATAAACAGTGGTTTCTTTTGTGTTTACCATAATCTCAACACTGGCTTAATAACCCAAGACTCAGTAGGTTTTGTTTCAGTATTTTTCCATGTGGCTTAGCTGGAAGTTGAAGACGTGTCCATGCACTGGCATTTCAAAATGGCAACTGTGCTAACTTGAAATAAATTGATTGGTGACTTGAAAACTACAACTGCTACTAGTGTCCCAAAATGAATACAAAGGTTTCCATGAAAATGTGCATTTTTTTTTGTAAATAAGTTTGCCTATATTCTTATAATTGGGGGGAAAATGACAGGCTTCTCTGTCAATCTTTATCTCTGGGGTTCTCTCTCATTAGAGATGCAACAATTATTTGTCATGGGGTTTTTGCAAAAGTGCTGTTTCAAATGAGAACCTTTAAACTAGAAACATTTCATAATTTATGCACACATATTATATTTATGCATAATGTATATTTATGTGCACTCACATTTTTTCTACCAAGTTTCATTTTTCCCTTTATAATTTTATTTTTCTGGCAGCAGTGGGGATAAAACAAGGAATGGTCAAGTATAACATATCAGCTCTTATTTTGCTAAAAGAGATAATAATTACTACAGTGTCATTATCTCACTCTCCCTTTACTCTTCCTCTTCTAAACATATTGGTCTTTCCTTGGTTAATGGGTCTCACCAGCCTCCTTCATGCCTCAGAGCTTTTTTGTAAATATTTTCTCTCATCAGCCCACACTTACCAAATCCCATCTGTCTTTCCCGTCTATAAGACTTATTCATCCTCCATTAGAGAAGATTTCATGATGCCATTTTAGAAGAGCTCCCCATGTGACCTCAAATGCTGGACACATTTATTCTTAGATCTTTTCACACGAATACTTTCATATTATTGGTGTCACTTTTTCAATGCAGGGAATGCATATTTGTTAATTAGATATGTTATTCATTAAGGAAATGTTTCTTAATCATCTTGGCACAGAACCAACAGCATCACTTCTATTCACATTCCATGAACAGAAGTTATTAATAGTACCCATCCAGATGCAAGTGAGTTAAGACTACAAGCTCTGGGTCCCCTTTAAACAGCCACTTCTCATCCACTGCTCCCTTATGGAAACAAAATGATTTATTGAAGGACAGGAATATTGGAAAACAGTTTGCTAATGAACAAGATTAATAAAGCCTAAAAGCACATGCATAAGAAACTAGTAACAACTAAGATTAGGTCTCAGTTTTGTACTGGGCTTTTGCTTTTCAAATAGAGTTTGCATTCACCACCATATTTCATCTTTAAAACAAAGGAGATGATTTCCAGAAAGATTAACAACTAATCAAAAATCATTCGATTTCTTAGGTAACAATGCTTTGCTTGAACTATATGATTCCAGATGTAATTGTTATTACTCTTAAGCTGCTTCTTTCTAAGGAATTCAGCTAGACTTTTTTCTAAAATTATTTATCTTGCTTCTACATATTAAGCATTGCAAAGCAGGAATGCTTCTGAATAATACAAGAATAGAATTACACAAGAAGGATGAGTATTTTACATTTTACTCCATTGAGGTTAGTATCAAGGCAAATTCTACCTGCAAAGTAGGAAATGTAGATTAGCATATCTATATTTATTTAAAACATAAACTTTTAGTAGTCATTTTGTGCATAGGGAAACTGAGGGTCAGAAAGTTGCAGATATTCTAGTTCAAGATCACGCAGTTAAATAAAGAAATTGACATTCAAATCTAGGGTTTTCTGATTATGAATTCCACACACTTCCATTATGCCAGAAAGTCGAGGATGTATTTTCCTGTATCCATAAGACAGATGTTCTTTTTAAAATGTTTATAACTTCTCATTTCACTTAAAATGGCAATTGAGCATGGAAATCCCTTAGATTACCTATTCAGCTCAGATTGAAAGATCTGGAAAGGCAAAAACAACTAGACTCAGTAGAATTTTACGTTTCTTCATCACCCTGTTCTTGATAAGTATTGCAAAAATGGAATTACTGCAGTTCCCTGAAATATTTTAGAGGAGTCGGGAAACATAGGGCCTTTCATTTTCTTTAAGAATTGCAGTGGCTAGCTATTCATGCTGTTCATAAACCAGTATGCAGAGTCGACTGGTTTAATAAAGCTAGGGAATCAATGAAATTAAATTAGCCACAAATCAAATAAAGATATTTGGAACATATAACCAGTCAGCATGAGCCTGATGCTACCGATATCATGAAAGCAATCTTGCAGCCTCTTTTAAGAACTCTCAGAAAGGTTAATTATGTGAACATTGAGTTTGCCGATTTCCTAGACAAAGAAATCTACAGAAGTTTCCAAAGTGAATTCGTACTAACTCCTTAACCAGGACCTCTGGGCTTCCTTCTGTCAGTGACTTTTCTACTGTTTTGTTTTGAAAAATTTTTCAATGATTAAAGAGATTTTTGACTCTGGAGCATTCATTCACAGAGCGTGCTCCTCAAAGTTAGACTTTACTTCCTTTATTTCATATCAGAGAGTAGAAATTTAGCAATGTGCATTGAGAATGACTGGAGTACAGCTAGGTCAAAAAGTTCCTATGACCCAGTAAGATCCAGGGAAGAAAAGGATGTTTTACACATTTTATTTGTAGCTGATTAAAATTTCTGCTCTAACTGTGCTACCTAAAAATCAAAAGAGATTTCCAACCTCCTTAGTCTCAGTTTCCTCATCTTTAAGGAAAATGCTTGCACGGAGTTATCTCAGTAACTGAAAAAGATGGAAATTAGGCAGAAGACACAAAATCTAAGTAAGTAGAAAATCTGAGAGAGCTGGATACAATTTACCATCGCTGCTAACACCCAGTGCCATAGAAGTGGCCCATACATCTTATATTCCACACTTCAGAGTGAAGTTTTCTTTTTTTTAAAAAAAGACATTTTTAGGCAAGTTTAAGGTTTACAGCAAGATTGAAAAAAAGGTACAGGAAATTCCCAGGTAGCAAATCCCAGAATTCTGAGTATTGTCAGCCTATCATATAATCTTTGGGGCTCTTCTCATTCTCTCTTTTCTTTTTCTTCTAAGCAAATGCAGTGTGTGTAATTTATAATATCTGTTGACATTCTTTTTCTCTTCTCAAAGGTTGGCACATTTCTAAAAACTAGGTCACGAGTACATTTTATGATGCTCTCAGCATCAACCAAAGCTTTAACTGTGTAGCTGATGGTAGTTTTACTTTGGTTCCTACATATGGACAACCCCACCTCCCAAAGAAAAAAATAAAAGAAATGCAATATAAAAATAAAAATAAACTCAGATACAAATAATTGAATAGGGTCTCCCTGGTGGCGCAGTGGGTTAAGCAACGCACTATGAAGAAAACCCCAGCCACTGGAACATGAGTTCGATCCCTGCCGCTGGCCAGGGAGGGGACCCACATGGCACAGCAGACTTCTCCTGCCTTGCCCACTGCTCCCCTCAGCAGTGTGTTCCAGTCCATCTGCCTGTTCTGCTCCCCACTCTGTCTCTAGTGAACCCTCTCACCACCCTGGACTCTGGCCTGTACCCCAGCTCTTGTATGTATAAATAAAAATAAATCTTTAAAAAAAGAAAAAAAGAAGGCATCCTGGGGGGGAAAAAAATAATTGAATAATTCCCATTAAACCTGATATATCCCCTTATTTCACATTCAAGAACATATCTTTCCTAAAAAACCATTTGTCGTTTAAAGAGACAAAAAAACTGTCATTTTTTATTCTTTTTCATTTCACCATGACTGTTCTTCATTTTTACAAACAATTCCTTTTGGTGACAAGGTAAAACCATCTGTAACGAGAACGTTCACAATTGTAGGGACACAAAGAAGGATTGGTTATGAAAGGCAAAACAGAATTGCAGAGAATTCATATCATAGAACAATACCGTCATGTGTATTTCTCACAACCAGCTTTCTGTGCCCTGGGTAAATATGTTTTGGAACAAGGTGGTTGGCTTAATAAGAGCGCTGGCACTAAATAAAAGATCTTCAACCTTCAGGGTTTAGCATCTGAATATACTCTTCAGGTGCCAGATTGGGTTGCCCTGAGTTGATGGGATTTGATGAACTTGGATATATACATGGCCTGGGCCGTGAACAACCAGGATTTAGCAAGCAAGCAAAGTCGAGGTGGGAAAGAGGGGGTGTGGATTAACGGGAAATAACATCAGAATGTGCTGTAATATGACAAAAATTAGTAGACCTGGAGCCAGCCAATCAAGGAGTCAGGTTTGGACTGTTAAGCTGGGACATCTGGACATTTTACTTTGGCTTCTGATGGTGGAATAAAGACAGGTCATCCTGGATTCAGCAAAATTGAAAAAGGCTTTTCATTGTCCCTTGCCATTTCCATTCCAAGACTGTGTCAGAGTACATCTATATTTGAAGTCTGCTTTTCATTTTAATTGATTTTAGTAGTAAGGTTAAATACTATTTTGGAAGAAAATGTAAGTTTATTTTTAGATAATCATCTGTGTGAGAAAAATTATTTTTAAGCATCCTTATTGATTTTTTTCACATTATAGGATTTCTCCCCTCAGGTGTGGTCACCAAGTTAAATATTTTAATGGAACCTCTTCCTGAACAGAGAGGTCATCTTTCAAAGAGAAAACAGCATTTCTCTCCCTGAAGTAACATTTGGAAGTGTGGCTAACATGGCCGTATCTTAGTCACAATTCCAAACTTTATTATAAAAAGGGTTTCTAGGGGCCTCCTCGTGGCACAATGGGTTGAGCACCACACTGTGAAGCTTTCACTGCACAGCAGCACGAGTTCGATCCCGGGCAGGGAGGGGACCCTCATGGCACCACAGATCTCTCCTGCCTCGCTCACTGTTCCCCTCAGCAGTGTATTTCAGTCCATCTTCCTGTTTTGCTCCCCACTCTGTATCTGGTGAACCCTCTCACCTCCCATGACTCTGGCCTGTACCCCAGCTCTTGTATGCATAAACAAATGCATCTTAAAAAAAAGAAAAATAGTTTCTAGTAAAACCACTGGAACTTCTTCTACCTATGGGCTGTTTTCATTCAGATAGACAGTGCATGGTTATATGCAAGGTAAATCCTATGCTTGTGCTATCGTGAATAATCCCTCTCTGGTTAGTGTGTGTACCTGAGAACTGGTGCCCAGCAGCACTAGTACTGTGAATTGTTGAAAATAATCCTGACATTTTACCTCTTGACTGAGGATTCTGGGGTAATAGAGAAGACATGCCTTGTATTTAAGATTTCTTACAAGTGCACACTCCTTGACCTCATCTGGGAGGGGCAAAATAGAAATACTTTACTATTGAATCCTAAAAACCACACTAAGCTGCAAATATCACTGCTGTTAGTTTTAGACAAAGGCTTAAAATAAGCCACAATTTGCTTTGAATCATTGGCTACTCTGAGTATGAGTTGAAGAAGTTAGTTCAGTCATCATCTAGACTCCCCAACAGTCCCCATTTCCCAGTTACCTTCAAGTTTAGATAATAACAGGTTCTATAACTGCAACTCTTTACAGATTATAATAGTAATAATATAATTTATGGGATGATGACCTCAGTCTAGACATCTGCACATATGTATCTCTGGGTATGAGAATATCTTCTCATACTTTATATGATAAATATAAATATTATTTATAATAATTATAATACTTCTCACCATATTAATGTTACTTTGTTATATTAGATTATTTAAATACTTTTATCTTACTTTGATGTGTGCATTAGTCAAAACATGGTTGTGAATAATCCAAACAGCATAAATAAAATAATTAAAAAATAGCAATAATAAAAATAAAAAGAAATCTTTCATCTGACAAATCCAAGGTCTAGTTGGATAAAGCTAGTGGTATCCATTTATCCAGTGGTAGAGCCTTTCTCTTCTCCATTTCTGGATACTAAGGGCCTCCACTTAGCAACAAACTAAGGCATCTCCACTCCGCAGGATGACATCATCCATAAACGCCAGTCACATGACTTACCATTTCAGTCAAGCTATCTGTAAATTAAAAGTGTTGCCAGATGTTGTAAGTTAAAATTCTATTTTTAAAAAATATTTATTTATTTATGTATACAAGAGCTGGGGTATAGGCCAGAGTCGTGGGAGATGAGAGTATTCACCAGAGACAGAGTGGGGAGCAGAACAGGAAGACTGACTGAAGACACTGACAGGAAGACACTGCTGAGGGGAGCAGCGGGCGAGGCAGGAGAGGTCTGCTATACCGTGTGGGTCCCCTCCCTGGCTGGCAGCAGGGATTGAACTCATGCTGCAGTGGCTGTGGTTTACTTCATAGTGTGTTGCTTAATCCACTGCGCCACCAGGGAGGCCCAAGTTAAAATTCTTGTAGAAAAAAATTCCTAGTAGTTCTGGAACAGAGCTAAGTTGAACAATGAACCACTTTCCTAACTAGTCACTGGCTTGCCGGTGGACAGTGTGATGCCAAGGACTGGACTAAGTAACTGTGGGGAAGGTTGACCATTAGACTATCTGAAAAAAATTTATGCAGAAAATTACAAGATATATTGGTTCTATGCCTAGACAAAGAAAAAAAGAAAACATACTGTTGGACAAGTAAAATTAACTACATATACAACTTGTTTTTATATATATGTGGAGAAATATAAGAAGGATTTAAAAGTTGGGGGAGTTTTGCTCTCAACCAGGAAAATTGGAAGTATTTTAAATCCTCATTAAATTATTAAGTGTTTTTGAATATAATATCTATATATTTCCTGTTATAGTGGTGAATTGATTTGAATGAAAATTTCAGTGATATAAAATTGCTTTAATTGATTTCCTAAAATCTTTATAGAAATTGGAGAGCCTTATACTTTGACTGTATTCCATATACTAGTGCTTACTTCTTCAACATTAAATAAAACAGTTCTTCTCTTTCAAGGATACACAAATTTTCTCTTTTCTTTTACAAATATCCCCAACATTACATATCTCCCCAACTCCTAGCCAGTGATGTAGAAATTATGTTGGACACTCTTCCGTTCAATGGATGGAAGACAGGTATTTGTCATTGTTTGAACTTCAGGGGTATCCTCCTAACATGTTGGGGTGATTCTAATCATTGCAGGACACATGAAGGTCAATGCTAATTCATCCCTTCATCATATTCATTATATCATTTAATTTTTGAGAATTCATTCTAACACTGAAAACAACCAGTTTAATTTCAGGAGTTACATTGGAAATCTTACTGTTTATTTTCAATATGTTGTATGCAAGACTGATTTTAGTATATTCAGCAATACATCCTTGAGTTAGTCTCACAACTTGTTTATTTTTCCTCTCCTGACACTTGAGGATCTTCTTGTCATCTTCTGTTTTCTGGAAAACTATATATTCTTTTATATATACATAGGCAATCCTTTTTCTGATTATGTATCAAATGAGTTTGAGTTATAGGCCAGTATAGCAGATGTTGAATAGAAGTGCTAAAAGGGATAAGTGATGAGAACCCAGAGGAATGGAGACAGAGCCCAAGTATTACACCCCTGTGTGCAGGAAATAACCTGTTTAATTTTCATACCAATCTTTATACTTCTCTTCTACAATCTTAATGTTTCAAGTGCCTCCTGCTGTGCCTATGTATTAAAAAGTTGAGCTAATAATGCCGTCATTAGAGTAGATGGAGAATATGAATTTGTCAAGTTTTTCATAATGTTAAACATTATTATGCAAATTGTGTATCCAATGTAGGAGAATGCCAAAGAAAAGAATGTAAAATACTTTTAAATATCAGGAAGAAATTTTTCTTGGCATCGTTCAACATTTTCAAATAATGATACTTTTCATCCTTTCTCATAGAATCAGTGTCTACCAGTAAGAATTCACTAAAATTGCAAAATAATATCACATTTAAATGGGTTTAAAAGTCACATGAGTTAGTAAAATATATGCCAAGTTTAAGTGGAACTTTACATGAGACAGTTCTGAGATCAACAAAGGGATAGTAAGGGGTTTTAGAGGGATGCTAACATTTTATAGAGGCATCTCTCACCATCACAGCAAAGCTTCCCCCCCACCCCTTCCCTTCTATCTCCTCCTCCATCATCTCCTCCTCCTCCTCCTCTTTTCTTCTTTCCTCTTCCTCCACTTCCCTCTCCTCTCCTCCCTCTCCTCCTCCCCATCTTCCCTCTCCTCCCCTCCCCTCCCCTCCCCTCCCCTCT
>JAGFMF010011484.1:3805890-3946214 GCA_019455555.1 Galemys pyrenaicus | reverse complement strand
CTCCCCTCCCCTCTCCTCTCCTCTCCCCTCCTCTCCTCTCCAACTACTTCCATCCTCCAATGTTACATCTCACTGACAAAATATCTTAACAATTAATCAAAGGAGAAGGCTTCTAAACTCCTAATCTACACAAAACGATCCCTCATATTTCTCCTTGCCTGTCAAGTTCTACAAGTACAGCTTATATATATCATCAATTTTGGTGTCCAGTCTCCAGGTATTAAGGAAATGTTTTCTGCTTGGCCTATTGCTTTTTCCTTAAGAAAGACTGAGGCAGGGTATCTTAGAATTAAATGGTCATTCAGTCTCTAAGAGGAGATATAACTCACAAAGGCACTTGGCCAAGTCACTGCCTATCTCTGGCTTTTAGCTTATCAATAAGTGACAGCTTAAATTCAGTGATATCTAAAGATTCTTCAGCTACTTTTTCTCTTCTCTGTTATTATGTTACCAAGTTTTCCTCTTTATATTTATCTCTAAATGCGTGTTCAGTAAAATTTTCATATACCACTATGGTGGCACGAAAATGCAATATAGTAAAAATATATTACGCCAGCAAAATAACAGTCATCAGATATTTACTAAGAATTATTTGAGTACAGATTGTCATGTACACATTCATGGCCATTTGAGTCCTGTGTTATGGAATATAAGGAGAAAAGTAGGAGTAGATGATACATTATGGTAGGTAGTAGAATACCAGATTGGTTGTTCTTCTTTATCTCTTTTTTTCTCCAGAAAAAAAAAAAAGAAAAGAAAAAACTTTTTTTTTATATCATTTGTAAATTACATCCCACCTTTCAGTAACATCTGAAATCCAAGGAAGTTTGTTTTTTTTTGAACAGTAGCATGGGAATGATTTCAGATCAACTTTGGCACAGGATAGCAAAATGGTTTCAAGTCATAGAGCATGGAAAATCACGTCTTACGCCACCTGTGGACAAAATGGAACTCTGCAGCTTGGAAAGCGCCTGAACAAACCAGAGGAGTGTATTGGTGCTGGAAACCAATTTAGTGAGGAGAAAAACAACATCCACAACACAGCATCAACAAAAAGCCATGGGGTGTCCTCATAAAAAAAGCAAACAAAAGAAAGATCAAGAAGTGCAAGCCCAGAGCTGAGATACTTCTTTATTTGCACACATCTGCTTACTGAACACATTCCAATTTAATTACATAGCCAAATTGCCATCCCCTTACAGAACTATTGTCATAGCTTTCAGATTCTTCCAAGTGTCAATTTCAGTGTAACTCCCTGTATATTTCAAAACAATGACTAGAAAATTTCCTCTCTCTACAATTATGTAACCCTAGGAGGAGCTGAGCATTTTTTCTCATCTCATCAAAATTTTTATGTTAAGTCCCTAAAACCTGCCTGCTTTTATATACATACCTACCCAAGTCATTCATATCTGATTTTATTTATTTTTAAGAAATAAGCACTTAGTTTCCACAGGGATATTTGAAATACAGAATAAGTATTATCTTTATTTCAACTTTAGAGCTCAAATTTCAGTTTATAAAATAAATGCCAAATGAAACAAATTCCTGATTACCATCAATGTTTAGAAGTATTGTTAAAAGATTTTTTTATAATAGTAACAGCATTTTTTTTCTATACAGAAATATGAATGGTCAGTAAGATCCCATTAGCAGAAAAGGAATTCATTTACTTGAAAGGTTATCTCATCCAGAGCTTTTTAGTGAAAGGTGCTTGTTGTCTAGTATGAACAGACTTATTTATAACAAGTATTAGATTCTTAAATAAATGCATATAAATGTTATTTTAAAAGAAGTAATTTTTATTTCTACCAAAGATCATTTTATATTCTTTGATAGACTGATCAGTGAGACAAAAGATATAAAAACTGAGAAACAGTCAAATCCTATATATAGTCTACTGATAAAATTAATTTAGTAAATTAGTAACATTCACCAAACATTAATCAAATATATACTTCATACCAAGTAATGTGCAAGAAATTTTTACACCCATTTTATAAATTTATACATTAATCTTTTAAGGCAAAACTTTCTTTCCCAGCTTGATAATTTACCCAATATTCCAATTTTTGTAAATACTAAAATATTTGGTTAGATCATATGTGTATTATCCTAACTTTCATTGCTTAGAGTCTTTCAAGTAGAATGTAAAATCAAAACAACTGTAGTAACCAATTATAAATCTTTTATATTCTGCTAAGATGGTACGAATTCAAATTTGCATTAGTGGAGCTAGATAAAGATAGTGTGTGTTGTGACATTTACAGAAATTTTTATATTGCTAGGCTGTGTGAAGGTCAGAGTAAATCCACCTCTTTGTATTACTCTTTTGCTTACTTGCAAACATACTATTTCCAAATATTGCAACCTGGAGGAATAACATGATTTTTAGGTCTTGTAAAGGGTAAAATGAGTCTGGTCCACATCTGAACAAGATTATGTTATTGCAAAGACCACATAGTACCCTGAGCTGTCGGGGAAAACAGCCAATGAATCCAGGCACAAAACCATCCATTTGGCAAATAATGGGTTTCTCCAGTGGAGACAGCTGGTCTCCTGCCCTTTTGGCTGAAATGTACTGGAAAAAATGTCCTTACAGATGAAAAGGAGGACAAGAATATTGGTAATCCAGGGCAAATTCAGCAAAATAAGGAAGTAAAGCCAAAAGTAAAGCAGTCTATAAAAACCTGTTTAGGTAATTAGACCCAGTTCTGTCTAGGGAGATGCCAGTTATCTTACCTTTCTTAAAATATATTTTCTTCTCTTTCAAAGCTCACTTTCTAAAAGTATTTAACCATGAACTATCTTTCAATAATGCAGGGTATCGATTCAATGCTTTCATGTATTGATTCAATCATGGATAATTGTTCAGAAAGTAGAAAGTCTTTGGAAAAGTAAGAGCACCCCTCATTGATCAGTATGACAGTTCACTTTGTCAGCATTTGCATAAAAGTCATCATCCATAAAAATTCCATGGAAGAGTTTGTTGTAGAACCAATCGATTAGTAACTTGACTGAATGTGTGAATGAATACCTAAATTCCATATTCTCCATGGTATGGATTTGTGTATATAATAAGGTGATTCTGAAAATGA
Organism: Galemys pyrenaicus; assembly: GCA_019455555.1. Taxonomy (NCBI): domain Eukaryota; kingdom Metazoa; phylum Chordata; class Mammalia; order Eulipotyphla; family Talpidae; genus Galemys; species Galemys pyrenaicus. The sequence continues at coordinate 3,943,116 of JAGFMF010011484.1, read as the reverse complement.
AAAAGTATTTATTTATTTAGACCTAAGATATTGTGCAAGAAAAAAAATTGTCAAATCAAAAAAACAAATGCTTCCAGATATTTTTTGGGATGGAAGCCTTCTTTCCTCAGGATGTTAAAAGAATATTCCTTGACATGTGCTTTCTGGATAGAAAAACGACATAAACAATAAAAATATACCTGGTTTTAGCTCCCCACCCCCACCCCGTGGCTCAGGGGTTAAGTCAGCAGTATGAAGCTATCTGCCACCACTGCAGCTCGAGTTCAGTCCCGAACCAAGGAAGTGATACACATGGAGGAGCAGACTTCTGTCCACCTGCTGTTCCCCTCAGCAGTGTATTTCAGTCCATCTGCCTGTTCTGCTCCCCACTCTGTCTCTGGTGACTCCAGTCACACACATACCCACACATCTGAACTCTACCCAGTTCTTGTATGCATAAATAAGTAAATCTTAAATATATATATATATATATATATACCTAGTGTTAGTTTGATTCTCAGTAGTGTTTATCCAAGGATTCAGATACCTCTAAGTGTCTGGATGACATATGTTGCAAACAGACCACAAAGATCTATTTGTATGCAAGGTCTATGAAAATTCTATGAATGATTTTCCAAAGAAAAGAGATAATTGTAACATATATGCTAGTAATCAGTGATATGCAATTAGCTATTTGGTCACAAGATAGGATAACATGCATGTGACTTGCCTTACCCAGTGAAATGTGAAGGAAGCAATATCACTACCAATTCCTGGTTGCAGTTTGAAAAGCCAGCCTGCCACTGGCCAAGTTCCCCATTCTAGCTCCGCCATTTTGGAAACATATTGAGAACAAAGCTCTCTCAGCTCCCTGGATGACCATGTCAGTGAATCCTCACTGACTAACACTGGATGAGTCTTCTGCATGAACATAACCTTGGGATATCCTTAGTCAGGAAGAGGCATTGGTAAATCCAAGGCCACGTTCCCCATTCTAGCTCTGCCATTTTGGAAACATATTGAGAGCAAAGCTCTCTCAGCTCCCTGGATGACCATGTCAGTAAATCCTCACTGACTAACACTGGATAAGTTCTAAGTGAACACAACCTTGGGATGTCCTTGGTCAGGAAGAGGCATCGGTAAATCTGAACGTGAAAAGGTCTTTGCTGACTTCTCCAGTGGTGTCCAGAACTACAGAATCATCAGTGCTGATCACTGGGGAAAGCAGGAATAGAATGGGGATCTCACTGAATGTGTGAACAAGGGAGACAGCCCTGTTGGGCTTCTAAAAATATTAGGATGGACTTTAAAGAAAGCTAGACATGCCTTAATTTCAGCAAGTAAGAGTTTCAGAGAAACATAGTTTACTAATAATGGGACCCTATTTTTACTTTCTCCCCAGAGGACTGTGTTGCTAGGGAAAGACTAGTTAATAGGCCCTAGTTTCAATTACTGCCTCAAATATTTCTCTTCTAAAGTGCACACGTAGCCCTTCCTTTGGAACCTGTGATCATGCCAGAAACCACAACATTATATACATTATTTGCATATTTTCTGGTAAAGACAGGTGTGTTTGATGTATTTTGATCATTTTGATGTTAATATAATAATATAAATGTAAATGCTTATTTAGAAAACAAAAAGGTCATTAAATAGCAGTTAAAAATATAAAACTAGCATCCCCAAATAATTCTGCTGTGTCAAGCAGAATTTCAGAAGTTGTCCTCTGCCTTTGAAAACCTCAATATGCAGCATAATTCAGAAGAAATAATCATGAATTAATGCAATTTAACAGAGCCTTCTAGAAACCATTAGAAATATGCAATCAAAACATTCTAGTTTACCTTATAATTCTGCTTAAGAAGATCTATTTGGATCCACCTTTATATTACTGCTAAAGGGGTCTTATTGAAAGAAAATATCCATTGTCTCTGCCTGGATTATTGAGATCTTACTAGTTGTTTTTCCCCCCTAACTGGTTATTTTCTTGTCTTTATTAAAACAGAGTGTCACTACTAATTTGAAATGATTGCAGTAAGACAAATTATACGTACTTCTTTGGAAATATAGTTCACACTGAAGATAACTAAATATCTTGCAGCATCTTTTAATTTGTTTCTGTGCAAGCCCAAGTTTAAGAGTGCCACTTACTCTTCCATCAGCAAGTAGTTCTGCAAAAAGATAGTATCATAGGAAGTAGCTTGTTTTCCTCTGGAGAAAATATGTGAAAGTCAATCCATATTTGTTCTGCACTCAGAGGGTTCTGTGGCTTGGGCAAAACTGGAACACCTCTTAGACATCAGAAACTGGCAAGAAAGCACCAGAAGGGACACTAAAGAATTCATGCTTCATTAAGTAAGAGGTGAGTGGAGAAAAACATCAGAAAATTGTGGCTCCTGGTAGGAAGCTTCCTCCAGACCACAGCTCTGCCAGATGGCCAGCAGTTCCGGGAAGGAGAACACACAGAGACGTGGAGATATATAGCACTCACTGTGGGGAGACAGTATGGAAGAGCCAGGGTGTTCATAGCTGGCCAAGTCTTCACATAGGGAAGGAAACTATTATTAACAAAACACTCTACTAAATGGGAGAACATATTCAGACATCTTACAACTAATGGGGACTAATATTCAAGATCTATAAGGAACTTATACAACTCAATAAAAAATAAAAAAAATAAAGCCAGGGCCTCCCTGGTGGCACAAGAGGTTAAGCACTGCACTTCAAAGCATCCACAGTTATTGAAGCATGAGCTCAATCTCCAGCCAGGGAGGGGATCCACATGGCGCAGCAGACCTCTCCTGTCTTGCCCACTGCTTTCCTCAGTACTGTACTTCGGTTTATCTGCCTGTTCTGGTCCCCACTCTGTCTCTGGTGAATCATCTTACCCCATACCTCTAGCCCGTACCCCAATTCTTTTATGCATAAATAAATCTTAAAAAAAACACAAATTATAAAAAAAGCCAATCAAAACAATGGGCAGAAGAACTAGTCACTTTTCCAAAGAAGACATGCAAATGGCCAACAGGCACATGTACAAAATGCTCACCATCACGTATCATCAGGAAAATACAACTTAAACCACTAGACACCATCTCACACCTCTGAAAATGGCCCCTATCAAAAAAACCTAGAATCAACAAGAGCTGAGAGGATGTGGAAAGAAGAAATCCTCATACATTGTGTCTGGGAATGCAGACTGATACAGCCCCTATGGAAAAGCATATGGAGCTTTCTCAACATATTAAAATAGATCTACCATATGGCACAGCAGTTCCACTCCTAGGTATCGACCCAAAGAATGCACATGCAAAAAATAATTCTACAGGATATGCACATGCCTACATTAATTGCAGCACTATTTAGTCAAGTTATGGATATAACTTTAGTGCCCAATGAGCAGATTAGAAAGATGTGGTATAGATACACATGGAATGTACAGTGGAATACTACTAAGCAATAAAAAAGACGAACTATTGCCTTTTTTGACAGCCTGCATGGAACTGGAGGGGCTAATGCTAAGCCAAATCAGTCAGAAGGAGAAAGACAAATATTGAATGGTTTCACTTATATGTGTAATATTAAAAAACAAAACAAAGGGCTGAGAGTAGAGGCTAGATGGAGAGGGCTTTGTGCGCTGGTGTTGGATTTGAGACTTAAGGGCATTGCTTAGCTTTAGGGGGAGTAAGTCAGAACAAGTCACATGGTCACCTCTGAATTTCTTCCCATCTCACCCTAGCTACTAGGTGAAGGAATTAAAGCTGTAGGTTTTTCACTGGAAAAAACTTGCAGAAAGGAAACCAAAAGTTATCCCATTTAAAAATGATTTTAAAAATTATTTGACATTTCACAGCCATCATTTCTTGAGCACATACTTCACATCAGACAGAGGGATATCAACAAAAACAACCAAAGACCTCCATGTCAAAATGTGCATTGATTGAAATTGATCCCTTATTTCAACTGTTCCTGTACGTCTTAAGGCAAAAGATGAGGAAGTGCAGTTATATCTGCACAAATTTTGACAGTAAATATGGATGATGTTGAGTTCAACCAAAAATTTGCATCTCTTGCTAAGGTAGGTTAAGAGCAAGGTGACTAAAAATCTGGGCATTGAAAGGCATGCAGAGACTTCGAATGGACAGAGTAAGTGTTAGTGTTAACTACAGTAGTTAACTTGGAAACTCAAAAGCTGATTATGATGCTTCCAGATCAGTACAGCTTTGGCTAATATTAAGTTCAAATCTGGGACATGAGAACATTAACTTCCCACATTTTTCATACAAGTTATGGGTTTAGGAGGTGGTCAGGAGCAGAATATATTTCCCAGATATAAAAGGATCTTCTATCTAGGAGATTGTGTTGAGGATTCATTCTGAAACCAGCAGTTAACCCAATGGCCAAATTCTGAACCTTGCATGATAAGCACTTTCAAATATAAAATATTGAATGACAGTGAGAGCTGATTATAATAATGTCAAACTTATTTCAAAGTTTGCTGAGCCTAAATATTTTAAAAAAAAATTGATTATCCTAATAGAACTAGACCTTGAATAAAGAAATGAAAGATAGATCACCACTTACCAAAAAATTGGAGAGGGGGGAGGGTAGAGAGGATAGATGAAATGAGATGGATGGATGGATTGATATACAGAAAATAGATAGGCAAACAGATGATGAAATCATGTATAGATGCACACTAGATGGAGAAGAAGAGAATAAATATTGGTGGATGATAATCAATAAGTACATGAAAGAAATAATTTTACAAACAGAAAACACACTCCTGGTTTTGTTTTGTTTCTTTTTTAAAAACCTTTACTTTCAAGCCCTGGTTGTAGTCCCCTAAGAGCTTTTCTTCTTACTGAGACACTTCTTATATATTTCACTCATATTTATTTATTGACCATATCAGCACAGTTCTAGGGGCTGAGATAGAACCATAAAGAGAACCATACAAGTTTCCTGATGGGTATTGCTGTTATATAAATAGACAGACAACAGGAAATAACTACGCAAACACATAAGTAAATCTGGTAAGTGGTGACATTTTTTTGAAAAGTAAAACAGGGCAATTAGCCAGAGTGATATTGTGATAAGAGAGAGAACCAGTGGTTTGATAATGAAGGGAAAAGATGACGTTCTTTCCCCTATGTTCTGTTTCATTTCACTGTGGTTGGCATAGTACTTTTTAAATTGTATGTATTCATGAAAGAGCTCTCAAAGAATCTAAGTAATCAGTTCACTAAATGCTAGCTTTTGTTTTCCCTCTATCTTATTTTTGTAACCCTTCTGAGCAGACCTGGAAATCAACAGAGTAAGCTTTATAATATACATTATGTTCACTGGCTGAAAGAAAATACTATTAAGTGTTATTTTTCTTTTTCTACATAGCCCAAATAAAGAAGTAAATGATGAAAAAGCAATTTAAGACAAAAGGAGGTAATACAAACTGTACTAAGACAGCGGAAATGTTTCTTAAATGAGCTTAGCATTTGGGAACAGTATCGAGTTGATGCTTTTACTATCTAAAGCTGTACATCAATATCTGCTGCAGGGTGTAGATGTTCTTCTCCAGAAGAAATTAGCACAGGCATCCTAAACATGTGACCAGAGCACAGAAATGTAGACACATAAAAGCACATTTAAGTTACCACAAAAACAATTCCTGCATTTTAAACAGGCATAAAGTTTCATATTCACTGAAAGTCAAGGCATGTGTGATGTGTTCACTGAACTCTCATACAGTAGCACACATGGGGGACACGGAAGATCTCCCTGTTGGGCAATGGCGAAGCCCCCCATTTTGAAATACCATCCCACTCACCCAGACCAGTTCAAAACACGGTCTTTCTCCTGTCCTCAGAACAATAGTTCCCACAGCGCCTTTCCTTAAGTCAGAGTCTGGTTCATAACAAAGATGTGAGGAGAGCTTATTCTCCAATGACCAAATGTCTGCAGGAATCACATGCTGATTCCCTCATGTGACCTTGAGTAAATAGCCTAAATATTAACACCCATCAGGTTATTATTATTACTATTTGCTCACGTAACCATGGTTTACAGCGCTGTATATCATTTAGAAGTACAAGTTCATACCTCTTCAGATACATGTGACCACACCCACCACAAAAGCACCAATAATCCTCCACCACAATCCTCTGTGTCTCTTCTTTATCTTTCCCTTCCCTTCCTCTCCTCCCTCTTACAGCCTCAGTTTTCTCACTCATATGACTTAAATAATAATAGCACCTAATATATAGATGTTAAGGTGTTAAATTAGTTAATGCATACAAAGGGCTTAGAACAATGCTTAGAACAAGGCTTAGAACAAGGGCTTAGAACAATATTCTATGCAAATATTATCATTTGTTCCACTTCCATCACCCTTTCTCTATGTCTCAATGTAATCAGAATTCAGGTGGGGGAATAGTAGGTCATTACTAAGCACTTATATTTGGGATATGAGCCAGGATATTGGGGCAAAAAAAGGTAAATATTAGTAAATAATAGAGTAAAAAAAACACAAAAGAAGCTTTTAGTAGGACAACAGAACACAGGTAAACTTGGCCAGCGACTTTGACCATAGCAGTGTGGAGAAGTACTCTGGTATAGAATGCAGTTGTATATAATTTGGGTGGGAAATATCGTAGCCATTCAATTGCTTGGTGTAGAACAATAGTTTAGGGCAAGAAAAACTGAGGACAAGAAAAAAAGGAAAGAACTTCCTTTACATCCCTGCTGCTTCCTCACAGTTAGGTTTCTCCCACTAAGTACAAACCCCCAAATGTCTCCCCAGTTGACTTCTAAAAAGGAATTCACACAACACTGACATTACCCAGCACAAGAATAAGTGTGATGGAGAGGAAGCATACAAGGATATATTGGAATTTTCTATTAACAGTTAAAGTACTTTGTTACTGAAAATTTCACCAAATATATGACTATGTTGCTATAGCCTACATCTCTTTTCTAGTGACTATGATGCATATAAATTGGATGTACTTGTCTTAGTTCTGCTTCTTTTAATGAGAGATTTGAATTGTTCAGAATGAGAGCTCTGCTATTAGCACACTAATATTCTCTCTCCTCCTCTTTACAACCCCATCACAAACACAATAAATATGCTTCCTACACAGGAAAGCAAACCCAGCCCATGCTGTCCAGGACTTTGTGTATGTTCTGCCTAACTCTGGAGTTGAGATTCTATATTTACATGACTTTCCTATTTGCATACACATAGGCATTGACATCTGTTGAGAGGTAAGTTGATATCTGGACCTCCAACTTGCCTTTCTTCTTGTTTAATACTACAATATACATATAAGTTGAGAAAGAGAAAATAGATCTTTGAAATTCCTTGATCTGTCCTAATTTCCATGTTATTTAACATAACTTGAAAATACCAAGCTAGTCTTGCTGTATTTGTGTATTTTTATTTGTTCATTGACCACCAGTTCCTGATACCCCAAGAGGAACACCCACAGAGATGCCTGCCAAGATAAGCAACACAGTGTCCCAACAAATACAACAATTTAGAAAGCAGATGTCAGGAAGACGAAAAACTACAACTAACCAAGCAAGCCTACAGGGGAAAAATACAACACACAAAAAAGTCAAATATAAGAACTCAACAACAACCTAGGAAGAATGTCCAGCCTAATAGAAGAGGACTTCAGAACCAGCATGATTGAAAAAAATGATCGGTATGTTAAAAAGAATCAATGATCTGGAAAAAGGAGAATGAGTTATTAAAAAAAAAAAACAGTGGAAGACTTACAGGAAGATAAAAAAAAATATGGGAAACAGATTGGATGAGATGGAAGAATGAATTAGTTCTATAGAAGACTCAGAAATAAAGAGAATCAAAGAAGTAAAGGACAGAGAAATCCAAAGGAAAAAAAAAAAAAGAGATCATGCTTCGATAACTCTCGGACACAATCAAGAAAAGTAATATAAGAGTTATAGGAGTCCCAGAAATTGAAAACGATAAGGGAAATGATAATATAGTCAAGGAGATTATAGAGGAGAATTTCCCAATCTTAAAAGATGAAATGAAGCTAGAAATACAAGAAGCAAGATGTACCCCAAATTTCTACGATAGAAAAGAAATACAACTAGACACATAATAGCAAAACTACCAACAATATAAGACAAGGAAAAAATAATGAGTCTGTCAAGGGCAAAGAAACAGATAATATACAAAGGAAAACCCATCAGGCTAATATCAGACTTCTCGGAAGATACACTACAGCAATGGAGGGAGTGGAATGATATAGTCAAAAAAGCTGCAAGACAACAAATGTGAACCATGAATTTTGTAACCAGCAAAGCTTTCCTTCACATATTAAGAAAAAATATGGACTTTCCCAGACAAACAGAAACTTCAGAAATTCAGCATGACAAAAAATCCTCTCCAAAAAAATTCCACAACAAGCTCCAAAGTCAAAACCATTAGAAGAGTGAAAAAGAGCAACAGTATAAGACAAGGGAAAGCATAACACAAAAAGACAAAATGGCGAACACAGATGCCAGCATAACAATTTTAACTCTAAATGTAAATGGACTAAACTCAGCAATAAAACAACGCAGATTAGCAAGCTGGAGTAAAACACAATCCAACCTGCTGTCTTCAGGAAACACATTTAAACAAAAAAGATAGGCATAGACTGAAAGTAAAAAGTTGGAATACAGTAGTACAAGCTAATGGACCAAAAAATAAAGCAGGAACAACCATACTTATATCAGATAAGATAGACTTCAAAATAAAAAAAGATAAAAAAGACAAAGAAAGGCACTATATAATGGTCAAGGGCACAGTATTTCAATAAGGTATAACACTCATCAACATATATGCTCCAAGTTAAGGAATGCCAAAATATATCAGACAATTACTATCATCCCTGAAAGAAAACACTTACATAGTAGGAGACTTCAACACCCCACTCTCACCAATGGACAGATCAACAAGACAAAAAATAAAGAAACCAGAGCCCTCAATAAAGACCTAGAAACCATGACTCTAATGGATATCTATTGAACTCTCAACACAAAAAAGTCAGAGTACACATTTTTCTCAAATGCACATGGATCATATTCAAGAATCGATCACATACTGGGCCATAAGACCAACATAAACAGATACAGCAAGATCAGAATCACCGCAACTATATTCACCAATCACAAAGTTATAAAATTAGAAGTAAATTATGAAAAGAAAACTAGAAACCCACACATATCATGAAGATTGAAACCTGCACTATTGGAAAAATAATGGATTATAGAGATCACAGAGGAAATTAAAAAATGCTTTGAACTGAATGACAATGAGGACACCCCATTCACAAATGGGATGCAGCAAAAGCGGTTCTATGAGGGAAGTTCATAGTAATCCAGGCTCATGTCAACAAACAAGAAAAAAAAGCAAAGAAACAATCTAATCTCACATCTCAATGACCTAGAAGAAGAGCAACAAAAGAATCCAAAAACCAGCAGAAGAAAAGAAATTCTAAAAATTAAGGCAGAAATAAATGAAATACAAGTCAAAAAACAATCCAAAAGATCAATGAAACCAAAAGTTTGTTCTTTGAAAAAATAAAATAGATAAACCTTTAGCCAGATTAACAAAGAATAAACAAGAGAAAACACAAATAAATAGGATTACAAACAAAAGAAGACAAATTACAACAGATGCAAAAGAGATTAAAAGAATAATCAGACTAAAAATACTATGAACAGCAATATGCAAAAAAAAAACTTAACAATTTAGAAGAAATGGACCAGTTCTTAGAATGATATAACCATCTGAAGTTAAAGGAGAAATAGAATACTTAAACAGACCAATCACAAGTAGTGAAATTGAAGCAGTGATCAAAACACTCACTAAAAACAAAAGCCCAGGACCAGTTGGCTTCACAAATGAATTCTACCAAGCATTCAATGATAAGCTAGTACCTATTTTATACCAACTCTTCCCAAAAAATCGAGAAAGAAGGAACACTGCCAAATACGTTCTATGAAGCCAACATTACACCAATACCAAAACCAAAAGAAGACAACATGAAAAAAGATAACTACAGACCAATCTCCCTAATGAACACAGATGCAAAAATCCTCAACAAAATCTTGTCAACAAAATCCAACAATGCATTAAAAGGATAATTCTCCATGATCAAGTGGGATTTATCCCAGAAGCCCAAGGATGGTTCAACATATAGAAATCAATCAACAGAATCCACAATATCAACAAAAAGAAGAACAAAAATCATATGATCATATAAATCAATGCAGAAAAGGCATTTGACAAAGTTCAACAACCATTCATGATGAAGGTTCTCAAAACCCTTAGAATAAAAGGATCATTCCTCAACATGGTAAAAGCTATATACAACAAATCCACAGCAAATATCATCCTCAGTGGTGAAAAACTGAAAGCATTCCCCTTAAGGTCAGGAACAAGACAAGGATGCCCACTCTCTTCACTGGTACTCAACATAGTACTGGAAGTCTTAGACAGAGCAATAAGACAGGAAAAGGACATACAGGGAATACAAATTGGGAAAGAATAAGTAAAACTATCATTATTTGCAGATGATATGATAATACAATTGGAAAATCCTAAAAGCTCCACAGAAAAGTTTACTAAAATAATCAACCAGTTTAGTAAAGTAACAGGATACAAAATAAATGCACAAAAGTCAGTGGCCTTACTGTACACAAACAACAAAACTGAAGAAGAAGAAATCAAGAAAAATATATGTTTTACAATTGAGGCCAAAACAATCAAATATCTAGGAATCAACTAACAAAAGAAACAAAAGACCTATATAGAGAAAATTATAAAACATTGTTAAAAGAAATAGAAGATGACACAAAGATATGGAAAGATACCCCTGTTCATGGATAGGAAGAATCAATATTATCAAAATGCCCATCCTACCAAAAGCAATTTACAGATTCAATGCAATACCAATAAAAATATCAATGAAATTCTTTAAGGAAATAGACCAAATGTTGACAAAATTCATATGGAAACACAAAAAACCCCAATTAACGAAAGCTCTACTAAAAAAAAAAAAAAGGAGAATGGAGAGGTATCACACTTCCAGACTTCAAACTCTACTACAAAGCAATAGTAATTAAAACAGCATGTTACTGGAACAAAGACCAATGGAACCATATAGAAAGCACAGAAGTAAAACCACACAACTATGGTCAACTGATCTTTGACAAAGGAGGAAAGAATATACAATGGAACTAGGACAACTTATTCAATAAATGGTGCTGGCAAAACTGGTCCATCATATGCAAAGAAATGAAATTGAACCACTATCTCACATCATGTACAAAAATCAACTCAAAATGGATAAAAGACCTAAACATAAGACCTGAAACTATAGAATATATAGAGGAAAACATAGGCAAAACATTGCAAGACATACATCTCAACAGCGCTTTTGAGGTGACATTCCCCAAAGCAACAAAAATGAGAGAAAAGATAAACAGATGGGACTACATCAAGATAAAAAGCTTCTGTACAGCAAAGGAAACTAAACAGAACAAAGAGAGACCCCATGGAATGGGAAAAAATCTTTGCACTCTACACAACGGACAAGGGTCTGATCACAAAGATATACAAAGAACTCATAAGACTCAAGAAAAATAAAGTAAAAAACCCAATCTAAAAATGGGTAGAATAACAGAAAAGACACTTCTCACCAGTAAGAATGGCATACATAAAAAAAAAATGCTGGTGAGGATGTGGAGAAAAAGGAACTCTAGTACTCTGCTGGTGGGAATGCAAGCTAATCCAACCATTATGGAAGGCCGTATGGAGGTTCCTCAGTCTACTAGAAATGGAACTACCATATATTCCGGCAATTCTGTTCCTATTAATCTACCCAAAGGACACAAAAACACCAGTCCAAAAGAGCACCTGTACTCCTATGTTCATTGCAGCACTATTTGTAATTGGTAAGACCTGGAAAAAATCTAAATGCCCAAAAGTAGATGACTGAATCAAGAAGATGTGGTACATATACACAATGGAATATTATTCAGCAATCAAAAATGAGAAACTAGGGCCATTTATAGAAACATGGATGGAGCTAGAAGGAAGTATACTCAGTGAAACAAGTTAGAAGGCAAGAGAAAAATGTCAGATAGCTTCATTATTAGGAGTATATGAAAGAGCAACAACTACAACAACAAAAAGAAGAATAAGCTCAAGGAAATGGGCAATTACAACCAAAAGCAAACAAAAAACTCAACAAGACCAAAAGGTCAAAGATAAACCAGAGGACCATGGGTGGGAAGGAGAGGAGGGCAAAGACGGGGACAAGGGCAGAAAGAGCAAAAGGGACTGAGGTGATGGTGCACGGGTGGAATGGTGGTGGGAACTCCCTAAGGAATACAAATGATATCAAATATAATTAAATAAATAAATTTATAAAAAAAGAAATTACCAAGTTAGTTACAACTTGCATTGTAAAATTTTCAAATTTCTTATTAAGGTCTTCATTTATTATAGTTGATTACTCTTCTATTGTGAAAAGGATTTCGTGATTGCTTCAAACAATATTTTTGGGGAAAATCAGGTATAAACCAAAAAGACAAACTTCTCCTTATATGGACATCAGTAGTCCTTTACCCAGTCATTCGTGAGGTAATTGGCATTAAAGGAACACACCTTACAAGCAGAACATACATTATTTTTAGGAGAAATATGACTCTATACATAGAGAAACAGAATTTTGGCTTTTCAGATTTGTTTCCATGCCAGTCCTCTCAAAGACACCTGGCTGAGTCTTGTGAAGACAGGTTGAAATAAGTAAAAATGGAATTGATTTCTACTAAGATCACTAGAACTTTTCAAGACAAAAAAAAAAAAGAAAGAAAACTCATATGCTTTAGAAACTTTTTACTAAGATACCAAGGGAGGATGAGAGACGTTTTTTGCACTTTTAGATAGACAACAGGATTTTGGACAGAGGTAAACCCAAGAAAAAATGGCTTTGTATCGAGGCAATGCAGGCACTTGAGATCAATGGACAAGAATTTCTTACACACACAAGACACTCAGAGTGTCCTTCAGAAGCGTAGGGTCTGAGACTTCGCAGTAGGAGACCAGTGTGAACCAAAATAAAGTCTATTACAGTGTATTGTGCGATAGACAGTTACAAATGTTGCTGATTTGGGGTAACTGTCCTTCCTGTTACAAGGGACATGCCTTCAAAATATCTTTTCTGCCTAAATCAGAGCTTGAATTTGTCCATTACATGTTCTCTTTCCTGAAATGTAACCTCTCAGTGAGGATATAATATACTTATCAGAGTCCTCAAGTAAATCAAGAGAAAAAAAATCACAGGATAAGTTATTTGATGAGTTACTTGAGAAGAACTAAGACTTAGTTGTACCAGAAAGTCAAGGCCTTACTTCTGTGAACTCCGAGCTTTCTGCTTTCCCCTAACATGGAGCCAAAGCACAGTGGTGGTTAAGATGTAATTGCTAATTGGAAAGTAAATGCAGGTCACAAAGTTGTTTCTCAATTTACCCTTCAGTTTCCTTCATATGCACAGTGTATATATAGACTACTTAAGTCGAACTGTGGATGGAATCAGAATATAATTCTGTCATTTTTGTTAACTGAAGAGGCCCTATTGAATGATTTACATAAGAATGAAATGTTTAAAAGTAGATTGTTCTAATTTTACTTTTTAAAAAAGATTTTATTTACTTTTGTGTAGAAGAACTGGGGTACAGGCCAGAGGCGTGGTAGGTGAGAGGATTCACCAGAGATAGACTGTGGAGCAGAACAGGAGAATTTACTGAAATACACTGCTGGAAGGAGAAGCAGGTGAGACAAGAGAGGTCTGCTGTGCCATGTGGGTCAGCTCCCTGGCGGGGGTATCAAACTCAGGCCCTAGAGGTGGGCATTCCTGATGGTAGCACTGAGGCTTAACCCCTAGGCTACCAGGAAGTCCCCACATTGCTCTAACTTTAGATACATTGTGAACTAGCTATGCTTTTCTGTGTTAGCATCCCACCCAGTCAATAGCAACCACTATTAATTTTTCTATCATGAAGGAAATATTTTCTTTTTCTTTTTTAAAAGGTGTTTTATTTATGCATACAAGAGCAGGGGTACAGGCCAGAGTAGCAGGAGGTGAGAGGAGTCACCAGAGACAGAGTGGGGAGCAGAACAGGCAGATAGACTGAAATACACTGCTGAGGGGAGCAGCGGGTGAGGCAGAAAAGGTCTGCTGTGCTGTGTGGGTCCCCTCCCTCCCGGGGATTGAACTCACTCTGCTGTGACGAGGATGCTTCACAGTGTGGCACTCAACCCGCTGTGCCACCAAGGAGGCCCCATGAAGGAAATATTTTCCATGTGATATTCTTAATGCTGGTCTTTTCAAACTTGCCTTTAATCCCAATAATATTTTTAAAAGGTATCTTAGTAGTCAATATGGGCTTATAATAACTTAAAATATCAATTTACCTATGTAGAATATCTCCAACTCATTAAGAAAAAACATAAAGGGAAGGAAAAGCCTTAAGTGATAAAATAATTGAAGTCCTAAGTGTATTAGCACTGCAGTAAGCGTGTTGCCCAACCTTCCCCCCAACAGGTGATGATGTCTTCCACTTCCTCATTACTGGCTTCTGGAAATAACATTTGAATATCTTGCAGGTCTAATAGGGTCTTGTGGCGCTTAATGGAAGTCCACACCTGGGGTTCACAAAAATCGTACACTAAATGCTCTAACAATAGCAGGTAATCTTAAGCACTATCCTGGGTTATGTATGGTATCTTTATAAAATAGTCATGTAACATTAGCAAATTCTCTTAGATAGGAACAAATTTCTTAAGAGTTTTTATATCTACCTTAATAAAAATATGTTGCTGTCTTTTATTTTGGAGCATTTTACATAGAAGAAAATATTCCTCAAATCTGTGATCAGAATAATAAACACACATCAACTTTTGGCTTTCCTTCCCACTTTTAATGAGTCACAAGAGAACCCTGGAATAGTCATTTTTCCGTAAGAGTCTGCAAAACTTAAATTTCTGAAAAAGAAAAATTGTAGCAATTCAAGAATTAATAAGAGGATGCTTATTGTTTCCCCTAAAACATAACCTACCAAGGATGGGACATAAACAAATGATTAATAAACTGAAGCTCCCACAATACCATTAGATCCAGCTTTGAACATACACAGTTAGTTGTATTTTGAAATAACAAAAGATTATATAGGAATATAAAATATGATAATTCAGATGTCAACAATAAATCTCAAAAATAAAGATGATGATTTAAACCAATGTTTCATAAAATGTTTCTTTTCTGTCAAGAATTTCAAAGTGTTTTAATGGACAATATATTGATTATGATGTTGCATTATAGTTTGTGTCCACATTGGCAAGAATTTGAAATGACAGTTGTGTAGAAAGACCAGAAACATACTGGCCAGAGAAAACAAGCATATGACTGCATTCCTCAGTATATATGCATATTCATCATGTTCTCTAATCAAATGACTTCCTTTTTGCTATTTTCTAAGAACAATATATGATAAATACAGTAGTTCTGGAAAAACCCTGTCCAAAACTACTTATAGGAACAGGTGTTTCCCCAGAGAGACACCGTACATGCACAAAAAGATCCCATATATTCTTTGTTTGTAGTTTGATTCCTGGCCAGGGAGCTGACCCATATGGCATAGCAGACCTCTGTCTCCCTGCTGCTCCCCTCACCAGTGGATTTCAGAGATTCTGTCTGTTCTGCTCCCCACTCTGTCACTTCCACCCCCCCTTCACCTCTGGCCTATACCCCAGCCTCTTGTACGCTTAAATAAAAAAAGTGTTTTTTTTTAAAGAGTTATTTCAAAAATGTAAATAGAACCCCAAAATATATTATCTAGTTAAGTGTTAATATTTAGACTCCTCCTGGGGCCTCCCTGGTGGCATAGCGGGTTGAGCTCCATACTGTGAAACATCAAACAGCACATCAGCGCGAGTTGGATCCCGGCCAGGAGGGAACCTACATGGTGCAGCAGACCTCTCCTGCCTTGCCCACTGCTCCCTTCAGCAGTGTATTTTGGTCAATCTGCCTGTTCTGCTCCCCAATCTGTCTCTGGTGAATCCTCTCACCCCCTGTGCCTCTGACTTATCCCCCAGATCTTATATGCATAAATAAATAAATTTAAAAAATATGTTTGTACTCCTTTATCAAAACTACCTATTACAACATCAGTCATAAGAGCTAAAATCATTTACTTCTCTTAAAGCTATTTTCTTGACTAAATATCACATAAATAGTAAAATGATCATATTCATATACATCATATTTAAAAATGATCTTAAGAGTCATTTGATTTCTGAAATAGGCAAAAGGAGAGAAATCCTCAAAGAGGTAAAATTTGTAGGCTCTGTTAAAAAATACAACAGGTATTTTTTTTTCCCTTGAGGAAAAAAAGGTGACCATTATCCACTGCATAATTTTGGCCAGATCGTCTCCTGACTGTTCATACATTTAAACTATTTTTTCAAAGGCTATTTCTTATAAAATTTCCAGCAAAAGAATCAGTAGTTCCATGAACTGCATATCTCTGACCATCTGTGTTATCTATTGTGTGTGTGACTTTCTATACCCAGCTTATATTTTCATAATTGGCCCTCTAATCTAAATACCAAATGATCAACTATGAATGCCAGCTTGACTGGGACAAGAATTACAAGCATATGTACAGTACCTCGGGTTATTATTGTCAGAACACTACAAAATATGTTTGTGACTCTTGTATATAATTACACCCTGGACTCATTATAGCTAGTAATAACACAGGCTTTTATTCAAGTCAGGATTACCCTGGACCCAGTGTAAAGGCTGCTCAGCTATATTAAGTCATTCAGGGCATAGATGACACTGCTGAAGGTTGTTTGGGAAAATCACAACCAAGTTGGCAGATTCAATATCACAGGACAAAGCTGAATCTAAATGTTGGACTGAAAAGGCATTCAATGGCTTTATCTGGTTAGTAACAAGATTCATCAAAATGTATTCTTATTTTTCTTTGTACATATAAAGATAGTTTCTTTGTACCTGATGTCTAATATGTTAATATTATTTATCCCAGTGATATGATGGAGTAAATATTTTAACAATAATCAGAAACAACAATAAACAGAAACTCACACCATCTAGATCTTGCATCGGTTTGCTAATAGCGGTGCCTGGTTAGGTCGGAATGTAATACTAATGAGAGTTTTTTTCTATTATCTTAATCATGCACAACTGCCAAGTATAACGAGTTAGAGAAGTTGTTACAGACTCTGGATGTGATGACCCAGTCTCTCTTCCTGACTACATCTACTCTAAATTTTTTGTTTATTTTAACTCAGTTCATCTCATGAATGGCTCATCCTTGTCTTTGCCTTCTTTGTTCAAATCCTCTCTCTTCAAGGAGACCTTGAGGAGTTCTCCCTTCTGCAAATCCCAATTTCAAGTACACTGTATTGTTTATCCCCTTTAAGTCATTTATCATCACCTGTTTATTTAAATGATTATTTATTTAGTCTTTCCACTAATACAATGCTTTCATATAAAGGCAGTGATCCTTTTTATCTTATCACAACTATGTTGCCACAGCCTATTTAGGGCTAAGCATATAGTCATTAATCAAAAACTATCATCAAATCAAATGAGTAAATCCTTGAAAAAAGGACACACATTTTGTTTAAGCCTAAAGAGCTAGATTAACTCTATGCCTGATTATGTATTAACTTCTATTAATTCAATAGTTAATATTAATAGTTAATATAATAATTAATATTAATCGAATTAATAGAAATTAATAATAATTCTATGAACTCTAAGTAAATCATGCATCACTATTTTTGCACAATTAAAATTATTTTGGAATTTATGCAAAACTGAATAATGTTGCCATGTTAGAAATTATTTAGCTGCCTTGAACCGGAGAGATGCATTATTTATTTATCTATTTATCTATTTATCTATCTATTTATTTTCCGTGTGATGTCCTCTGATATTTTCATTTTTAATTGCATTTCCTTTTTTTAAAGTTAATTAATTAATTTTTATTTAATTATTTAATTAAATAAAATTAATTATGTAATCCCCATGTATTCCCCATCACCATATCACCAATGCATCATCACCTCCGTCCCCCGTGCTCCCTTCTGCCCTCAGCCCTCCTCCTCCCCCCTCCCCACCAAGTGTCCCCAATTTGTCCTTGTCTTTTCATTTTTGGTTTTTTTGTCTTTCTTGTTGTTGTTATTATGATTGTTCTTATTCCTTTCCTTGATCCTTATTTGGTTCCCTTATATTCCTCCTAGGGGAGGAGCCATCGGGTATTTTCTTTTACCTTCCTCACTTATAGCTAACTCTATCCTTATTATCATTCAGGAAGACCTGATCACTTTTTCTTACCTAAAAAAAGGAAGAGGTAGGGGATCGTTGCTACTTCAGCTTCCTGATCAAAGTTCTTTATGGCATTTCTTTTTATCTTCAAGTCTATATTATTTTGGTTCTTGTTAATCATCATCTCCAGAATCACAGGACATATTCTATTTGGATAATCTATTTGGATCGCCTTTGATCACTCTTGGATCTGATTATTACATAAATGATGATTTTATTAATGTTTAAATGCTTTTTTGTCCAATACCAGCTATTGCTTCCTAATCTTATAGGTTAAATCTCACTAGTATAATACAGACAACTTTAAATATTTTTTGAAAACCTACCTTATAAATAGTGAAATGATACAATCATGAAATATTAAAATTAAAATTACCCTAGCCAACTGAAATTATTTTTTTCAGATGAGGGAATGAAGATCCAACAAAATTTAATAAATGGCTCAAACTCACAGAAAGAATAGCTGGAAATTTCAAGGCTAAAATTCAGGGCCCTTTCTGTTTCCATTAAAATATTACTCTGGCTGTAAATTTTTATTTCAAGTAGTGCGTTTACTGGGGAGCACTATTTATTCTTCGAAGAGAGAAGTACACAGATATGGCCCAATTTTCTAGCATTTCTGCAAATGCACTTTTCCTCTTTGTGCTTTATGCTTTTGTGCATGGTTAACCTGCTCTATCATGTCCATTCAGAGGCCGTTAATGCTGTAAAGCCCTGTCCCCATACGACCACTGGAGTGGGTGCTTCCTTGACCTATCCTCCATCCATTTCAGTCAATACCATTTCCAGGGCACGTATTTGTGTACATACCTTCGACATACTGAGACTGTAGCAGTGATCACTCACTATACACAACCATTTAAACATCCTTAAATTAATTTATATTTATAAAGCAGTATCTGATACACTATTATACCTATCATTGGTACATAGCAAATCGACAGAAAATTTCAGTAATTTCCAAAAAACAATGTACAATATTTGTGAAAGATTGTGAATCATTTCTAATCGCGTCTCTCTCTAGACTCTTAAACTTATTCAGGGCTCTTTGTTCTCCTCTGCTTGATTAAAAATTTAGGGAGGGTCCATATCCCCACTGGTCAATCTTTTTTTTTTATAAGATTTATTTAAAAATAAGATTTATGCACACAGAGTTGAGGTGCAGGCCAGAGTTTCAGGGGGGGAGAGGATTAACTAGAGACAGAGTAGGGAACAGAAGAGGCAGATTTGACTGAAACACACTTCTGAGGGGAGCAGCGGGTGAGGCAGGAGAGGTCTGCTGTGCCATGTGGGTCACTTCCCTGGCCAGGGATTGAACTCATACTGCAGTGGCTGCAGACAGTTTCATAGTGCTTACACCTTAACCCCTTGTGCCACCAGGGAGGCCCAGGTCAATCTTTTGTAATAAATTATTCTACAGCCATTTGAAGTCACATAATAGTCTGAATTCAAATGTTCAATAATAACACAAAGTCCAAGGTCATTTTAAAATGGAGACTTCACCCATTTCCCCAAGTTGGACCTGCCTTCAGAACAGCCACCGCTTTTAGAAAAATTATACCAGGTCTTCTCTCCAGGCCTTCTTAGCTGCTCTCCAGCTCAAATCCCCAGGGGTTGAAATGCTCAAGAGGCCTAAGGGGAAGCTCTTGACAAATCCTGGTGTGGGTAGTTGGCATCAATCGGCTGTTAAGCAATATTGTGTTTGTTTAAGAAATGCATTTCCCAGACATGTTGGTTTTTTTGTCCAGTCACCAGACTCACACAAGAATCCTTGGAATTTTCTAAGTGTTGAGAATGAAGCTCCTAAGGATGGCGTGGGCAGGGGGTGGTGGGGGTGGTGTTTGATTACAGGGAGAATCCTGTAATTCAAGGTTGTTCACAATGTCAGCCCCACCCCCAGCTCTCCAGGGAGGGGAGAGGAGCAGAGGCTGAATCCATCCCCAATGTTTTAATTGTTCCTGCCTAAGTAAAGATGTTTGCATAAAGAGAACAGGATTCCCAGGGTTCCTGGGTGATGAATGCGTGGAGATTGGGGCATGGTGTTCTGAGAGGGGTGTGGAAGCTCCATGTCTCCCCATCCCCCCCTCCCCCGGCTCCATCTTGCCCAATGCATCTTTTCCAGCTGGGTGTTTCTGAATAATATTTGTAATGAGTTGGTGATCTAGTGATTAAACAGGCTTCCTGAGTTCTGTAAGTCACTCTAACAAGTTAATTGAACCTGAAGCGTGAGTTAGGCAACCTCTGATTTATGGCTGGCTCATCAGAAGTTATGGAACTGACAACCTGAGTCTGGCATCGAAGTACAAGGTGCTCTTGGGTGACCTTGGGAAGCTGAGACTCTTAGCTGAGGAGTCTGATGCTATCTCCAGGTAGCGCATGTCAGAATTGAGCTGCTGCACACCCTGTAGGGTAAATGGAAAAGTGATCAGGCTTTTCCATCCTCCCGCCATTGGTGTGAAGATGCACACCTGAGGTTCTGCACACGTGCCTGATGGTGGTGCCCCCAAGTAGTGTGTTGCCATGTACCAGTGGGCATACCTGGACTGAGACACATAGACACCAGCAGAAAGCATAAGCAGAAGAGAGAACAGAAAAAGAGAGGAGAGAAAAGAAGCAGCAGTAGATGCAGAGACACGAGAGGTTAGAGAGCCCAGAGAGTGAAGATGTGCCAGGGGCTAGGAGCCTGCCAGCCTCCTGACCCCCCGACCTCCCTGCCTGCTGTGTACCTGGTCACCTCTTATATAGTGATACAATAAAAGCCTGAAAAAAGCCACTGAGGGCTCCAAGACTCATCCTTAAACCATCGGCTTGGAATCATAGAGAACTTGCTCTGTGCCATTCTTGCCACTTGTAGGGTCAGAGAAATCAGATCTTTCTACCGTCCTGCCATTGGTATAGTGATGGACACCTGCAGTGCTGCGCACATGCCTAAGAGGGCATGTGCAAATGGATGCACCTGAGTTTGGACATGGGCTTATATGGGCAGTGTTATATGGCAGAGGACGCCAGGACCAATGTGAGCAATAAGACCAACAAGCAGCAGCAGCAGTAGCAAAACAGCTGAGAGGGTGAGATGCACTGGGGGCTGGGAGGCCTGCCAGCCTCCCGGTCCCCCAGCACCCCTGACTGCCATGTACCTGGCCACCTCTGACAATAAAAAGCATAAAAGCCACCGAGGACTCCAGACTCCTTCCTTTTTACCCCGTCTGCTAAGAACCATCCCAAACCTGCCCAGTGCCACGTTTCCTGTCACTACAATTGGTGTCGTGGGCAGGATAGCTAGATGCAGATGGGTGTGGAGCCCTAAGAAGACTGCGGGAGGGACTGAGAGGTGGCAGGCCATGAACATGTAACGCTGGAGGTGCAATGGCAGCACAGGAGGTGGCTGAAGACCAGGACGCTGTGGGAAGAGCCAGAGATGCTGCAGGAGTGCAGGAGGTGGACAAGGTCCAGGAGCTGTGGGACAAGACCTTGAGTGGAGGAGACACCCATGAGGACCAGTCCCTGACCCCTGAGGCAGCAGACTGAAAGAGGACAATTCAGAGTTCGCCCACTGCTGACGCAAGGAAAGGACTAATGGACTGACAATCCCACCAGAAGGCTGGGAAAATTTGGCAGGTTATGTTTAGGGGAACTTGGGGGTGGATGATTGTTTGTAAACCCCAGGAGATGAGAATCGAGGCATGGCCAGTGAGCTTTGATGGCCGAAAGCAGCCTGAAAAAGCCTAGAGAAGGCAAAAGCTGGCACTAAGAGTGGGAAGTCCCGAGCGGCTGGTAAGCAGCCTAGGTTTGTTAAAGAAGGCCGGTGAGTTTCTTAAAATCACCTATAGGTGATGCCCCGCTTGTTAAGTGAGGGTGAGGAGCTGAGGAACCATCCTAGGAGGATGGGAAGGGAACGTGGCTTGTGATGGAGCCCACAGTTGAAGAGGGGACCTAAGAGAGGCCTCATGTGGAGCTTGTATCCACGGATCCCCAACCCATGTGCGTGTGCACAGGGTTGGCCCAAGTGCAGGGGCTGCATGTCACATCGGTGTTGGAGTGACAGCAGAAAGTACCCTGGGGGATTGGGTGATTGCCCCCAAAAGTTTATTGCAGTCCCGAGAGTGAGAGCATCCTGGGGGTGGACTGTAGGGTCAGAGAACTGTCAGGTCTTTCCACCCTCCTGCCATTGGTATAATGATGGGCACTGCGGTGCTGTGTGCGTGCCTAGGTGGGCATGCGCAAGTGGGCGCACCTGAGTCTGGACACAGGCTTATATGGATGGTGTCAGGTGGACACCAGTACCAACCAACGTGAGCAACAGCAGCGGGAGAATGGATGCCAGCAGAGAAAGAAGAAGCAGCCAAGAGAGTGAGATGTGCCAGGGACTGGGACACACCCATCCCTCCATGTACCTGATGCCACCTCTGTAATAAATGTATAAGAGCCTCCAAGGGCTCCAAGACTCCCTTTACCCCCGTCTGCTAAGAACCATCCCGAATCTGCCCTGTGCCACCTTTCCTGCCACTACACCATTACACACCCACTGCTCTCAGTGCCTTGCTTTGTGCCATGGGGAAGCTGACACACATGTCTACATTGGAATTGGGTCCAAATCAGTTGCATACTTAGAACACATTTAGAGCTGACTTTCTCTAGTGGGTAAGTTTATGGGTACCTTGAATTCACCAATTGCTGAAATGCTCTCCTCTTTCCTACTAGATTGACAAATCCCTCTTATCTGATTGTGTGATGTGACAATCCCATTAGACAATGGAGACTTTAGATCCGCTGCCATTATCCCACAGAACTCTCATTTTCCTTGTTTGTTCATGGACCCCTTCACTCAACCTTTTATACTCTTCGGGTCTCAGTGCAGAGTAAATAATGCAATCTCCTGTTGCACTGTAGGTGACTCAGGTGAAACTCCTCAATGATTCCATTGCATCTCGTCTCTTTCCAGATTGAGGGGAACAGCTCCCTGCTTCTCAAGGAGAATAGGGATCAACTATCTCTCTTCAACTCTTGTTCAAATCTCTCCAACAATATCCACTCCCTTGTGCTATTAAGTCATTTCTGGAAGTGTTTTTCTGTACACTTAGGGCTGGGAGTTAGCACTTCTTGAATCAAGCTGGGAAGGGTTGTACCAGTTATATAGCTATGTACCTCTAATCCCAACTATAAAACTGATTTTCTAAAACATTTTATTGAAAGTGTTTTATAAGAACTATCACTTCTTAATAATTTTTTTCATTATTTTATGGGCTTCAATCCAGAGTTCCATTTTAGCAGTCTATTACATTAGCATAATCTAGGTATAAATTTGTAATGGAGTACATATTTATTCGATAAATAAATTATCACATGAGGAAATGTTGAATAAAGTGATATTTAAAATTCTGGTAACTCAGAAAAAAGATAAAAGAGTGGGATAGTCTTATTTGTGAGGAAAACAGATTTAGAAAGAACTTTGATTTAAGAAATTCTAGGGCATTTAAATTTGGGAATATCTGTACTAAAAAGTAAAGTCTTTTGTGGATTATTTATTTGTACATAAAATTTAAATATTATATTTTATTCATGAAGTTGAAATTAAATTCTCAAGTGGTATATTCTCAAATTATCTACCAAATAACAAGCTTATAAAATGATGTTAAAGGCCTTCATTTAAATGATTATTAAGATATCTCAGACGCAGTTGATACTGAACTTAGCTAGGAGAGATTTATGACAATATAGCAATCAAGTTGCTTTTCTGCCATTAATTAATGGTTTGTGTGTATATTTGTTGAAGCTATGTCGATTTTATAGCTTATAGAGATTCAAATCTCAATTTTTCTGAGATATTATACTTTTTTCCTCTAAATTATTATTTTTAATTTTTATTCATGCATATAAGAGCTGGCTTGCAGTCCATAGGCGTGGGGGCTAAGAGGATTCACCAGAGACAGAGTGGGGAGCAGAACAGGCAGACGGACTGAAATACACTGCTGAGGGGAGCAGCGGGGGAGGCAGGAGAGGTCTGCTGCACCATATGGGTCCCCTCCCTGACCAGGGATTGAACTTGAGCGTTGGTGGCTGCAGAAGCCCCACAGTGCGGCGCTCAAGCCATTGCGCCACCAGGAAGGCCCCCTCTAGAGTAACTTTTTAATGTCATATCTTTCATTATTGAAGAAGGAGGGGAAGGAAGAAGACAAGGAGAAGCAACAGCAGTAGGCACAGCCCAAAAAACTATTTTACTTTTGCCAGCCCTCAAGTTCCTTTCTTTACATTGTAGCTGCCTAAGAAATAAAGATCTATTATTTGCCATACTTTAGAAAAGAATAAATTTATTTATTTTTTCCAGAAAGAGTATATATTTTATTTTTTTATTTATAATTTTTAAAATTTACATATATTTGACATCAATTGTAATCCCCATCACCGTAACACCAGTGCACCATCACCTCAGTCCCCCATGCTCCCGTCTGCCCTCCACCCTTCCCCTCTTCCCTCCCCACCAAGTGTCTCCAGTTTGTCTTTGTCTTTTCATTTTTGGTTTTTGTTTCTTTCTCGTTGTTATTATCATTGTTATTCTTATTCCTTTCCTTGATCCTTATTTGGTTCCCTTATATTCCTCCTAGGGGAGGAGCCATCTGGTACTTTTTTTGCCTTCTGACTTATTTCGCTGAGCATAATCCCTTCCAGTTCCATCCATGTTCCTATGAATGCATCTAGTTTTTTCATTTTTGATTGCTGAGTAGTATTCCATCGTGTCTATGTACCATAGCTTCCCGATCCACTCATCTGTTTTTGGGCATTTAGGTTGTTTCCAGGTCTTACCTATTGTAAAGAGTGCTGCTATAAACATAGGGGTGCAGGTATTCAGAAAAGAATAAATTTAAATAGACAATAAGAAAGGCATTTATGTAGCAAGTGGAGGTGAGGTATGAGGTTGGGAAGAGCATCTCCTGTTTTGCACTATGATAAGATGTCGTTCCCTTAAACTTCATTTTTCACTTGGATTGGTTGCACAGAAGCACTTTAGACACTCCAGGAAATAGTCAGTCTTTTCCAACTCTATTTCTAGTAGCAGTGGATGTCAGTTCATCTTTCTGCTTAAGAAGTTCACAATACAAGACAATGGAACATAAAATATGATACACAAAGGTATGTAAGCAAGACAATGGAACATAAAGTATGATACACAAAGGTATGTAATCAAAGAATTGCAAATCATATCCACAGGAATGATGAAATTGTAGAAGGACAGTTTCCTATTTTAAGGGAAACTGGTGATGGGGCAGTTATTAAAAGCATGGCTATGTAGTTCTAGAGCATTGGTTATATAATTCCTTTAACTTTTAAAGGACGGCTGATAAATAACAGGTTGAAAAACAGAAATCACCTGAAAAAATGCATTAAAATAAGCTGCTTTTTTCAATAAAGACTATTTTGTTCCTTAGATGCACATAAGACCAAAAAATAGGCTTGCATTCCAATAGTTATATCTAGTTAATGGGACATCCCACTAGATAAACTGTTTTTGACAGTCAGTGCACTGCTCTGTTTATAAATCAATACCTTTCCTTAATTTTGTAATTTCCCACACTATTCTCCACAGGCAAATAAATATTTGACTTTGTAGCATCATATATTTTCTCTTTTGAATGTACTTTGCTATCAAATTTCATTATGTAGTTACCAAATTTATTTTGTCACCTGAGCATTCTCCTTTGAGTAATTTCAAGTGGGAAAATATTGCATTGATTCCAGCATTTATTCTATATAGAAAGTGCAAATCTCAGCATAATGCATTGGGCCAGAAATATTCTTTAAGGATATAAAGGAATATAGCAATTGGTCCAAAATAATCCCCAAGACTTGACCAGATGATGTTTAAAAGGTTGAAGAGGTCCATATATATGACTAAATAGTAAATAAATATTGTGACTATTTGACACATTATCCTTTGTATGTGTACATTTACTTAAGTAAGGCTGATACTTGTGCTTAAATGAAGACAGTTCCATATTGAAATATTTTAAAAGATGCTGAATGCATCCCACAATTGGGTATTTTTATATGTAATTGAGGAAAAAAGTGAAAGTTTTCCACTTGCTAATTTTTAATTTGTTTGATATAAGAAAGCCCAACCTTATTCATAAGCATTATACCATAAATATTTTCCTGAATTCCTCCACACAAATGAGTGACCATTTTGTCATCTTCTTATAGCCTTTGACAAACCTTTGTTTATACCTTATAATTACATCATTAGTAGTATGTGTTACCCATATATCTCATGCTTTACATGTCTCTACAACAAGTCTGTGAGCTTCCATATCAATCTAATAAATCCAGTTGCTTAGATAATCCCAGTGAGTAGTAGCTGCCTCACTTAAAAAGAGAACCCTAAATGAATGTCTGACCCACTCCAATGAGTTTTCTCTTCTCTGGACATTTGGATGCATTCTGGAATCATGAGTACATTAAGGAAGTGCATCATCGGACATATGGGTATTTTGAAGTTGACAGTAACATGTCCTATAAAATGGTGATGGTGCACTGGGGATATGGTGATGGTGAGTACATGGGGATTACAACTGATGTCAAATATATATAAATTAAAGGGAAAATATAATAAAATATAAACACACAAACTCAGTAATTTGAAGCAATTGGGAGCAGTATTTATCCCATTCTTTCTGATACTGTGATCTCTGGTACTAAGTTGTAGACCCACTTACTTCAAAAAGTATATATTGTATACCATTTCAGGACATCAGGAAAATAAACTTTACATAGGCAACTTTTTTTTTTTAAGACTTCTTTATTTATGCATATAAGAGCTGGGGTACAGGTCAGAGTTGCAGGAGGTAAGAGGATTCACCAGAAACAGAGTGGGGAGCAGAACAGGCAGATCAACTAAAACACACAGCAGAGGGGAGCAGTGGGCAAGGCAGGAGAGGTCTGTGGCACCATTTTCGTCCCTCCCTGGCCGGGGATTGAACTCATGCTGCTGTGCCACGGATGTTTCACAGTATTGTGCTCAACCTGCTACACCACCAGGGAAGACCTACATAGGCAACTTTAAAACCAGATTCTTCATTCAAGGTTTTCCCCCTCTCTATTTTTTTGTTCCTTGTACATCTTACTCCCTATACCTATTTTTAAAATGTAAGGAAGGATTAACATTTTGCTGTGATACTCTTCTTTTTTTCTCCCTTGGTAGATAATTAAAAGTTGCCTGTAGCCATGGCAGCTTGTGTTTGAAATCACTTTCGCTGAACAAAACTTTTTTCACATAGGACCTGTAACTGATATACAGACCTCCAAGCAATAGGCTAAAACACAAAGTAATAAACATTGTATTCCTGGTGATCACATCCTGTAATTCAATAACCACATGAAGATAGAAGTAAATATCTACATTTTGCAATATATATAAAGTCAAACAAATTTCATAATCAAATTCTCAGCTTTCCACTTCTCTGAGTGTTGTATATATGAAAAACTTTGGCAAAAAATCCCACCTATTTCAGCACTGAGTGAGGATTGGATAATTCCCTACAGTATGAGTAGTTATTGCCAACCCTTAACATCGTTGAGTTCTGATAAAGAGGCTCTAAAACAAATGTTCAGGGTTAACAATATGAAGCACATGAAGTATAACTCATGGCAGAGTTGATGTTGACCTTGGAGACATGTTATTCCTTAACTTGAATGAAAATGAGTCTCTCATGGTGACCCACTTCTCACTTAGCTCATTTCTGAATCGTGACCTCATGAAAATTTGCCTAAACTTCAGAAACTGCCATATCCTTTTTAACCTAATATCATTGAACCTAAGACACATAATTTCTGCACATTAAACCTTGAAAAGGTTAAGTATCAGAATGTGGTAAATTATCAAAATGTAGAAAATGTAGTAAAAGGTTTTGGGTAAAGCCAACCACAGATTGCCACTATTGGCTTCTTTTCTTCCCCACTCTGTCTCTTGATTTTTCATTCTCTCTTGGTTATATTTTCCAGATATTACCACTCTTACTTTATATATTTTTGAAACTTTGAAATGTGCCTTTTATTTATATTATTTAAATGACATGGTTTTCCTATATAATATTTTTATTTGCTTATGCTTTGGTAATAATCTTGCCATCTCTATTTTCATTCATTTGTTCTGTCTAATACAGTTTCAACCTTCATTTTATATTTATGCTTGATGGGTCAATTTTTAAAAATATCTCATAAACATGAAGTCATTTAACATTTATTTTTTAATCCAATCTGGGTGTCATTTTAGGGAGTAATTTTCCTAAATGAAGCTTTCACTCATGCTACATCATTAATTTAAATTTCTTCAAAGTTTAATCTGCTAGTTGCTACATCCATCAAGAGTTTAATGCAGAAATCTTATTTTTCCTCCCCATTGAATCCTTTCCAAAATCAGATTGTCTTTCTTCATGACATACCACTTTGATTTCATAGGAGCAGCCAGCATCCTCTTGAAAGTTGTTGAAAACAGAGTCATTTTTCAAAAATTGTGTTTCCCTTCTTGCAGTAAGTCTATTACAGAAAAGTCATTATGTCAAATTTTGAAGGAATGGGATAGTCACCTTATTTTGCACTGCAGAACTCCTTCAGATTTCTCCATTTTCTTCCCTTATTATTTTATTAGCTGAGACAACGGGAATTTAATGCACTAAACTGGTTAGGTAGGTGGAAGAGGTAAGAACATAACCTGTGTACAGGAAGGAAATCCAGAGAGAAGCAAGAGCAGGAGATAGGTCACTCTGTGCTTAGGAGAGTGAGCTGGTGTCACTTGTTCTGGGGTGCAGCAGATAACACTGAAGAAAAATGATGCAGCTGAGATGCCACTTGAGAGGGGGAAAAATGCTCTAATTCACTTCCGCGGACTTTTCATCTCCTTTCAAGGCTTCTTGTTGGGCAAAGCTAGTAAGACAAAGTGACCCAGGGATCTGGGGAATGCAGCCTGAAAGGTTTATCTCTCTTTGTAGAAGAAGCAGGGGAGAAAAGAGAGACCAAATAGAACCCAATAAGGCTCTATCCCCTATTTTGTGACTGTGCAACATACTCATTGAGCTATCAATTTTAAATAATCACACTACATTGTATGAGCCTACCTAACCTAAGGCAATGTTCTGTATATAATGAATGCACTTTCATTTTCTTTATCACAAGACAAAACTCAAAGTCACAACTTTCATTATTTTATACTTCTGGTAACAGCAAAATACTTGCAGTATTCTAAACATTCTACCAGGAGCATTTATGAAAACTAAGCAAAATATTAAAAAATATTTGCTAGAAGGCACTAGAGCCCTAATAGGGTAGTGCAGACTGAAGGGGCCTAGACAACAGATAAAAGAGAAGTACAGAGAAATGAACCTGAAAATTGGCAGAACTTTCCCCCACAAGGCAGTGAAATTCTCAAAAGAACTGAGAAGTTGACTACTTAAGAAAAACTTCCGGGCTTCTTATGAGCCTGAAATGTCAATACTTCCACCTTGGAGTAAAGATCCTAGAAAATTCCTAAATTTTTCAATTGTGTTTTGCAGCGTCATAACCTCACTATGGTAGGAAACAATAAAAAAAAAAAAAAAAAAACTCACAAAGGCTGATGTCCTGCATTGAAATGAAAGCATCTCAGTTTGCATTAAGTATCTGACTCCTACCTTACTCGCCTGCCAGAACCACAAATAAAAAGTCTCTGGAGAAACATAGTGAAATGTGTGGCCACAAACTATCTCTAAAATATTTCATCCACATGTCCAGAAAAATTATCAATATGTTAGGAAAGAAAATTAAGTGATGGGCAAGAGAAACATACCAGCAGGAAGTTTAGATGCTGGTATTAACACAGTTTCTAAATATAAATGTTTACATAAATTAGAAAGTTGAGAGAAAAATGAAAATTAATGGAAACACATTTTATGAAACATTTACAAATTAAGAAAGTTATAATGTAATTTGGGTCAAAGTAGATAAGCTCAACAATATTTTAGATACAACGGAAGAGCAGATTTTGAACTGGAAGGTTAGGAAAAAGTAGCAACTCTATACATTGAAAAAAAGACGAAAATGTAATCAAATAGTATGAGATGTACAAGACAGACTGAAAAGTTTGAATACATGTGTAATTCTGGATTGTAACATGGGTGGAATGAAAAGTGAAAAGCCAATGGAGAGAGAAATATCTGTTAAAATAGAAATTAATAATATCTATTAGAATTTATTATAACATCTATAGTGCACACATTAACCAAACGAGCAAGGCATCAAGGCAGATAGAGTATTATAAATTTTTTTATTACCTTGATGGTGATGAAAGTGTGAATTGTTATTCAGTGTTACTAAGTAAAGAATTTATGCTATAAGTCCTAAGGGAATTTTAGTAATTACTAAAAGAACAATAAACAGTATTTACACATAAGTTAACAGGATAAGAAATGGAATAATTTTTTAACTAATACAAAGAAAGGCAGTAAAAGATGTAAGTGATAATATGGAACAGGTAGATAATAAAAAGATATTTAAATCTAAATAGATCAAAAACTGTAGAAACCATAAACTCCCATTAAAAAAATAAAATAGGGCCTCCCTGGTGGCGCAGTGGGTTAAGCAACGCACTATGAGGCAAACCGTGGCTACTGCAGCACAAGTTCGAGCCCTGCTGCCAGCCAGGGAGGGGACCCACATGGCGAGGCAGACCTCTCCTGCCTTGCCCACTGCTTCCCTCAGCAGTGTTTTTCAGTCCATCTGCTGTTCTGCTCCCTGCTCTGTCTCTGGTGGATCCTCTCACCACCCTGGACTCTGGCCTGTACCCCAGCTCTTGTATGTATAAATAAAAATAAATCTTTAAAAATAAATAAATAAATAAAATAAAATATGTTACATTGCGGGGGAGGGGGGACTACATGTAGGCTCTTTGAAAACAGACATAAATCCTTGGATATAAGGAAACAACTATACTATAGTGCTAAAGATGACACTGATAAAAAGTCAGACCAACAAGAATATTTGCAAGATTTGACATCAATTTTACAAAACTTGCTTAGGGACCTGCAAAGACAACTGCACTCAGGATTTGCAAAATGCATGTTTTCTTTATCTATACATAGAATATTTATCAATGGAGATAATAAGCTAGACCATAAACATAAATCGCCAAACTAAAGAATTAAAATCACACATAAACTATGTTATACTCCTCTTGGAATTAAGCTGAAGTTCAATAAGAAAAAGACATATGAGACAAGACAAAATAACAGTGCAATTGTTAGGGGGAAAGGATGTCCTGAATGAACTCTACAGATAGGTTTTATGGACTCCGCCCCCACCTCAAACCAAAGATACCCAAGATACTGGGAAGCATAAATCCCATAAAGTCATCATCACCAAAGGGAAGTGAGGATTACTGGACCTGAGGCTGGAGTTAAGCAGCCAGGTTTGGTATAAAACCAGACATGTGGACTTTGGGGGGTCTCTTGGTTTTTCACCAGTTCTCAGTGTGCTACTGGGGTCTCAGCTAGGTGGAATTGGTAGGACATATTCACAAATGTATCTCCCTCTCTTGCTCTGAGTTATTCTTCATTCTCCTTTTGTAAAGAAACCCTTTATTAGCCTTTTGTGTGCACGCCTGCAGTTGAGTCTTATTATAATAAGTGTTTTTTAGTGCACAGTTAGGACACACAGTCTGGTAACCCATTTTATATTGGGGTTGCCCTGTAACAATGTGATTGACACGTTACACTGTAGTTGACCAGACCAAAGTAACTTTCCTTGCTTTGTAGGGCGTAACAGAGTTAGAAAACAAATTAAATATGTTTGGTGCACTGTTCTTCCTTATGTTTGTCCTTCATGCATTGAACTTCACAAAATAGCTATGTCCTAAGTCCCCATTTACAGTTGGTATTTTATACAGCTGACCCCTGACACGGTGGCTTCTTTCTCTAGATTCCACTCAAAACCAGGGGCTTTTCCAGATGATTTGTAAGTGTCTAGGGGTCATGCACGATTTATGGTCTATGTTTTCTTCTGCAAATCCAGGTATCCCTCAGGTGTTATATATTTGGTCAGCAAGATGAGACACCTCCCCTCCTCTTAAGGTGACTCACTGCTATGCCTAAGGCCATTCGCTCCCTAAAACTTTCTTAAAATGGTGACCCCTGAAATTCATGCTTTTATTTTCCCACTGGACAAGTAAAAGTGGGGTGCTTCCCCCTGCCTGCTGACCAGACATCATCAATGATGATGCAGAGATCATCAATGAAGTGGAGCTGATGCATCCAAAGGATTGAAGATCTGGAGATTTGACTTTGATAAGGATAGAAAAGTTGATGCATCTCTCAGGGATGACATAAAATTGCAGTGCTATCTTTCCCAGCCTCAGGCAGACTGCTAAAGATTTGCTTTTCCCTATACATTGAGGACGGGTAGGGGAGAAAGGTATTTTCCAGGTGAACAGGGGTGCATCAAAGCAAAGCTTATGTTAATTTTCTGTAAAGAAGAGACCATAGCCCCATAGCAGCTACAATCTGAGAAGCTCTCCAAATAAGTTTATAACATCCACACTCATTTTCAGGATGTGTCCAATCTTTGTTACAGCCACACTGGAGATTTAAAATTTGGAAAGGGCCTCCCTGGTGGTTCAGGATTAAAGTCTCAGCACTATCATGCTATCACCAGCCACTGCTGCATGAGTTTGATCCCCAGCCAGGGAGCTGACCCACATGTCAGCAGACTTCTGTCTCAGCGCTGCTCCCCTCAGCAGTGTATTTCAGTAAATCCACCTGTTCTGCTCTGCACTCTTTCCTCTCACCCCCCCACACTGTTACAGGGCAGGGAGAAGGGCACTTTAGGACTTTTAAACTTGCCCTCTCTAAATGGGTTCTGCTATCAGCCGTATCAAGATAAACATATAAGGTTTTTAATGGAAAGGAACTTTAATATAATTAGGGAACAATACAGAAAAGACAAAGAATATAGTTACTAAGTTAAGTATTTAAAGTTACCCATATCTTTGAGGGTAAAAGTTTAGCTAAATAAGATTTTGGTTCAAAGTAAGGCCCAAAAGCTTGCCACAAGTTTAAAGGGCCTTTTAGTGGGAGACCCATAGAAAAGGGTCAGAAAGGGTTAGAAAATTTTGGGAGGAAAAAAGTAAGATTAAAATCAAGATGAAAGCTGCCATTATTAAGTTCCCCATGAGTTTCTCACCCACATCTGTTCCAACCAGTCCAGGACCAAAAGGCAAGCGCAGTTTCTTCACATGTCCTTCAGCTCCACATGCCTCCTCCAGTTCTCCTTGCTGCTCTCTATTCTGCTTCCTTCTTTTTCCCTTTTTTCTGTCTCCAATCTCCTCACCATAATTTTCTTATCCTTGCTCAGCTCCACCCCACATAGGGTGGGACAGGAATTCTAGAACTTCCCCCTTTCCTGCAGACCCCCCTCTTACAGCACTTATGGCCTATACCCAAGTTCTTGTATGCATAAATTAATCTTAAAAAAAAAAGTAGGTGTGATAGAAATGGCATGTGTCTGGATGTCCTTTATGGCAGCAGGAACCTCTCTAAAGCTGCGTGTCCCCTGACCCCCCCCCCCACTTTCCGGGCTTCACACCCTAGGGAAGAGAGGGGGTGTGTCAAAATTCTGTCAGTTTCTGACTATGGACCTTGCAAGTGGGCCCACCAGGAAATGGATTCGAGGCAAGCCTGTATTTATTACTGGAGTACCATAATTCCTCACTTCGACATGAGCCTAGGTGGCCTGTCAGTTTCTTAGCAATCCATCAACTCAGAACCCATGTGGAGTCCTTAACATTCGGAGCATTTCTTTCTCCTCGTTGTGTGCTTGCCATATTAGATGGCCGCTGGTCGTTTTAGAGAAAGTTTGGAGACAGAGCCGACGATATGCTCATTGCGAGATCCATCCAAGGGACTCCCTGGTTTTGATCAAGGGGGTTCTGATCTGTGCTGGGGTGACTACCAGTGTTCTTTGCTCATCGGGACTGGGGTTCTCTTGGGACGTGGGATTTTCAGTGCCGACAATGGGATCTGGGATAGTCATTTACATGGCCGAGCCATTAACTCTGGATTGGGAACTGGGAAAAAACATTTTCATTTCCTCTTGTGTTGATCTAAACCAGGTGTCTGTTCACCAAATCTAGCCTAAATATCCTATTATAGAAATATATGTTATATATTGATCCTCCTGGTGGCACAAGTTGTTAAGTCGCAGCACTATAAAGCTACCCGAAGCCACTGCAACATGAGTTTGATTCCCCAGCCAGGGAGCTGACCCACATGGTGCAGCAGACCTCTCCTGTCTCCCCACGGATCCCCTCAGCAGTGTATTTTGGTCGATCTGCCTGTTCTGCTCCCCGCTCTGTCTCTGGTGAATCCTCACCTTCCTCACCTCTGGCCTATATCCCAATTCTTGTATGCATAAATAAATCTTTTTTAAAAAAAGAAATATGTCATATAAGTAGGATATATATATATATTAATACACACACACATATATATATAAAAAACTGTAGACAGACAGATATTTTAATAATAAATCAAGGAACTGCATACCTGTTTTATTCCTAGGAACCACTATTTCAGTGAACCATCACAATCCATGTGTGTTAAAGCACTCTGTTCCCCCTGCAGCACACCTACCTGCCTATTATTGGATTACATGGTCTCAGACACTTAAACCTCCCTCTCCAGGATCCCACTGCTCCCACTGAAA
The DNA here is from genome assembly GCA_019455555.1 of Galemys pyrenaicus. Taxonomy (NCBI): domain Eukaryota; kingdom Metazoa; phylum Chordata; class Mammalia; order Eulipotyphla; family Talpidae; genus Galemys; species Galemys pyrenaicus. The sequence continues at coordinate 3,907,975 of JAGFMF010011484.1, read as the reverse complement.
TCAAGGACTTCAATTCTATTGCAACTCAATTCCACCTTTATCCTCTAAAATGAGTTGTTCAAAGTAGACTAAATCGACTCCTTCTTTTACCCCAAATTCCATCTTACTGCACTTTTAACTTTTTAATTGACTTGTAAGAACCAGTTTTCAGCTAGACACAGCCATCTTCAAAAACCATGCAAACATGAATTTTTATCTTTTTCTTCTCTCCATCATGACCAAGGCCAGCTTCACTGGAAGTCAATGAACCCTGATGTTCATAGCTAATACTAATTTTTGGTAAACAGCTTTTATACTCCGAAAAGATACTGTCTTCCTCTTTTGTCCTTAAAAAAAAAAAAAAAAACAACTAAACAAATTCTAAAGGGGGACACACTTTGGATTCTTATCTGAACTTGTACTTCCTGATTTGAAAATCTAAGCTCCCCAAATAAACTATTTTAACCTCATCTTTTATCCCCCTTGCCGAGGGATGAGTCAACACAGAGCTTTTCAGAAATAATGCTTTTCTCCTCAGGAGTGTATTTATCAATTCCTTTGTAAAGGGAATGTTCTGGGCACTCTTAGGATAAATTGTTAAGGGAAAGAACTGCACTTATAAATCCACTCCATCATGACTCTCTACCTAAGGCTTAGATACCTGCCTCTGCTATGCTAGAGAATGTCCAGCATTTTTTTTTTATTAAAATATTTTAAAATTTACATATACTTGCCATTAATTGTAATCCCCATGTATTCCCCATCACCATCTCACCAGTGCACCATCACTTCAGTCCCTAGTGTTCCCATCTTCCCTCAACCCCCCCCTCCCCTCCCCACCAGGTGTCTCCAGTCTGTCCTTGACTCCTCATTTTTGGTTTCTGTGTCTTTATTGCTGTTATTGTTATTATTATTATTGTTATTATTCCTTTCCTTGATCCATCAAAAGCTTTTCAATGTAGACTTCAATAGCCAGCTGAGTGAACAGATCAAATTCCAGCTTCTCTAACTAACAAATCCAGGATGAAATTTCGTGCAACATTGTGTTAATTGAAAATAAAGTCTCCAAGTTAGACAAAGGGTTAATTAGATAGGCAAAGGGAGGATTCAAACCCAGGAAGCAGTCTGGCAGATTTTACTTTGTGAGCTGTTCCAACAAACACAAGTTTGAAATGACTTTCTATAGGTAGGAACAGTGAGTCACTGGCATTAAGAATATAATTGTTCCTGATAGGAAGGGCTCCTAGTTCTAAATTGATGATACTAGAACAACACAATACAGGATTTAATTTTTTTAGCTTGCTAATGAATGCAAAGGCTGGGACCCATTGTTAAAGCTTTGTTCTATCTGAAAAACACTGCTTTCACATTTAAACTGCAGAGACCTGCATATCAGATGCAGCTTTTGAAGATTGTTTTTGCTCTCTTGCCTGCTGGACTTGGGGTAGGGGACCCTAGAAAATTTTACAGATGTTTCCAATTAAGTAATTGTGGCATCATCCAAAATTAAATTTGTCCCATTGGAGAGACTGTGAGTCCATTATCATGATCTTCTTAATATATTCAAATAAAAATAACACTGTTTCGAAAACACCTTATTGTATATGTCACATCCTCCTGAAGGAAACCAATTGATTCTCTTCCTGGGAACTTATGGAAAATAATTATTATCATTGACTTGGAGGGAGTTAAAAATCACGACCTGGAGGTTTGAAGAAACTGTGTCCGGTGACATAAATATTATCGTTGAAAAGGAGAGTACTTTTCTGACTATGAAGTTGTAGCTAATGCTCCTGGAAAGAAGGGTGAGGAAATTTAAAGTTTCGTAGCTTTGTTAAGAGCACACAAATGTCCCCATTCCATATCTCAGGAGCCTACTATTTTTTTAATGTATATTTATTACATCATCCTTCGTATTTATACAATGTATAATTTTCCCATGAAATTCCCACCACTAGTTCACCCATGGACCACCAGGGTAGTCCCTCATGCTCTTCCTACCACTGTCCTGATTATTCTCTGTCCTCCTCCCTTATAGTATGTCTCTGATCTATAGTTGCCTGATGATTTTGAATTTTACTTTATTATAGTTACTTTTATTTTCCCAACCCCTTATCGGGTTCTTCTACATTCTTCCTGTAAGTAAACTATTCTATATTTTTCTTTTTCTTTCTGTCATATTTCACTGAGCATAATCCCTTCCAGTTCCATCTATGTTTCTGCAAATGGCATGAGTTTGTCCTTTTTATTCGCTGAGTAATATTCTATTATGTAAGTATACCACAGCTTTGTGATTCTGCCATCTATTTTTGGGCATTTAGGTTGTTTCCAGGTCTTACCTATTGTAAATTGTGTTGCAATAAACTTAGGGGTGCAGGTGTCCTTTTGAATTAATGTGTTTGTGTCCTTTGAGTAGATACCTAAGAGTTGAATTGCTGGATCATATGGAAGCACCATTTTTAGTAGTTTGAGGAAACTCCACATAGCTTTCCACAGTGCCTGGACAAATTTGCATTTCCACAGCAGTGTAGAAGAGTTCCCTACAGTTTCACTAACATTTGTTGTTGCTAGGTTTTTTAATATGTGCAGCTCTCACTGGTAAAAGGTGGTACCTCACAGTGGTTTTGATTTGCATTTCCCTAATTATGAGTGATGTTGAGCATTATTTCATATGCCTGTTGGTCATTTGCATTTCTTCTTTGGAAAATTGTCTTTTTAATTCCTCTGCCCATTTTTTGACTGGGTTGTTTACTTTGTTTTTGTTGAACCTCATTAACTCTTTGTACATCTTTGTTATCAGTCCCTTATCATTAATATCGTGTGCAAAAATTTTCTCCCAATCAGTGGGGTGTTTATGTATTTTTTAGTTAATGTTTTAGTTAATGTATCTTTTTCTGTACAGAAGCTCTTTGACTTGTTGTAGTTCCAGCTATTTATCTTTTCCCTTTACTTTATTTGCTTTATGTGATGTGTCTTTAAAGATGTTACTGAAATTTATATCATGTAGTGTTTTGCCTATATTTTCTTCTATATATTTTATGGTTTCAGGTCTTATATCTAATTCTTTAATCCATTTTGAGTTGTTCATGAATGGTGTGGAGGCAGTAGTCTAAGTTGATTCTTTTGCATGTAGCAGTCCAATTTTCCCAGCACCATTTACTGAACATACTGTCTTTGTTCCATTGCATGTTCTTTGCTCCTTTGTCAAAGATTAGTTATTCATAAGAAGGCCTACTATTTCATCACAAATTTCTTAAACTTAAGCTTTTATTTCTTAACCTTATCATAACATACTGATAAAATTGTGCAGTCAACTTGTCTTTTATGTTTCTCTATATTTAAACTTTTGTTCTAATCCTCAGCAACATCTGCCCTACAGCTTTGGGAGATAATAAATTCTTCTAAGTTTGTCACAAAAGTTGTTTAATATGCTGAACCTATTTTTAATTGAGTGTTCATAAATGTGAGTGTATTTAGTAGAGGAAGGGCCATTTTTCTGCCCCCTTATTTGCAGCCACTTGGATTACAGATCCCAGAATGCCAGGAACAGGATTTCCTGACCAAGGAAACTCTGGGAACTAGAGGCAGAGTTGACAGTTTGGTGAAATGATATGCCATGGAAGGAAGGTGTGCTGGGAGGGTCTCTGGTTTCTTTGGCTTTGACTTGCACCCAGGGACTTTGGGGAACTTAAATGTAGATGCTTGGAGGAGAGACTGAGAAATACTTGGAAGAGACGCATGAATGAGAGAACTGTGGGGACACTGAAAATAGCAGCCATTCTCTTCATGTGGTAGCTCCTCCTATCCAAGATCTTTTGGATGTGCTTCAGAGCCCCTTTTCTTTGACTCCCTGCAAGAAGGTACCTTGGACTATGGCAAGACTTTGACCCTCAGCAGTCCCACATTGGGCCAACCAACCATATGTTGCCCATGAGGGAATAGGTGATTTTGGAAGTTTTACTGGGAAACTGTTCCTAGGAATATCCTCTCTTCCCTCTCTGTGCACACTACTGAAGATCTTTCACAGTAAGATTCTGCTTCCTTTGTCTTTGTGTGCATGGATGAACAAACCCTTTAAGAGTTTGCATTCCTGAACTATTTGGTTATGGGATGCCCCTTGGTCATGTGCTAACATATCTGGGTAATTTTTTTTCTCTTTCTTGTCAGCTCTTCACATTTATAAGTGGACAGCACACTCCACTGTACCTGTAATTATCCTTGTTACCATAAGAGTTGAATAAAACAGTAACTTGACTTTGACCAACTCTTTATCTCCAGGATCTGTAGATAATGATTAAAGTAAAAATGATGTCACTGCATGCCACAAATTACCATTATCGCATTTGCCATCTGCAAGACCATCATAGCTGTGTGTTCATCATCAAATAAATGATATGCTCAGTCTTGGAAACTCATCATAAGAGGTATTTTTTCTGAGACCACTGCTGATAAAGTACCATAACAATCAGTGTCAAACCAGGAACCACATACGTCTCTGAATATTTCAGATCTAAGGGATTTTAATACAGGAAATTTGTAGCAGAGGTGATGAAAGAGCCTGACAAGATGATTTGGGGATAGCAAGACAGCCCATACATTAGCAATAGCAGGTTATCAGAACTACACTCTGTTACTGAGGGGAGTTAGGGGTAAGTGGAAGAGAGAACAAATCAAGGAGGTAAATGGCACCAGAACCAAAGAGCCTTGTCAGGGGGTCAGCAGGCAGAAGCTGAGTGTGCGTCATCACATTTGAGCCATGGGTAGTATCAAACCATTGCTGGAAACACTACCCAAGAAAAGAAGGCTTCTAGTTTCCATCTAATGTCTAATCATCCCTCAGTACCTATTACTAACCAAACACTGCTAAAAACTAACTATAAAGAGTTGGGTATTAATCTTTCTGTCAATGAGAATCCCATGTGGGAAGATTAAGGGACAATCATAAGGGCAAACAGCTTAGAGCTAGTTCAGTGTAACAGGCTGTAGTAGAAGGAAGGGAGGAATAAAAGAAAAAGGAACCAGCCTGGAGTGTTGGTGTTTGGGGGTGGTGGGGAATGTCTTGAAGGCTGAGTGATGATGGTAACGAGAGTAGTTTGGTAATGATATGGAACCAGAGTGAAAATTGCCCTTGTGGTTCCTTTCTCCCAATTATGGCTAGCATCCTGAGATAAGCAACATCCTCATTGAATTTCATCTGTATATCTCTATTGTACAAGGTTAGGGGCACCTCTATGGACCTACCAATAGCCACATTCTGTTCGATATGACACACACCTCAGAACACCAACCATTCAAATGACACCCAAGCCATTTCATCGCCAGCACTCAGCATGATCAATGTGGACATCTCAGGGTACAGTCCTATTACCCCATACTCTTCCAGGGGGGCACTGGCATGTCTGCTGGGATTACAAAAACCAGTTCTCTTTTTCCCCCTCTGAGGAAAGAGAGAACAAATTTGCAAATGCTGCTCATAATACAACTGACATTTTGGAAGAGTAGAGGTTGATGTCATTTCTCATGCCGCAATTTTGTAAAGGCTTAGCACTTAATTTTTGAACTAAATTTAGGTTCTTATTTTTAATGTGAATAATTCCTTTGTGCCATATCCTAAATTGTTTATATATAGTGTATGCCCTATACTCAAAATAACATATGGGATGTCATCTGCTAGTTCTGAGAAGTTTGACACTAATGAGTGCAAAATAGCAAGACAAAGTTATATCTCTTATGATCAAAACTATGAAAAAAATCTAAACATGTGCTTGTGAAAAAGGGAAAAAGGCTGGTCAGATATACACCAAAGGGGGGGGCAGTATTGGAAATCACTGGAGAGATAGAATATAAGTAATAATTTTCTGTTTTGATATTCTTTTTAGTTTTCTCTTATTCTATAATGAGGATGTGATACTATAATATTATGTATAGATTGTATTCTTAATAAAAATAAATATTTGAGTCACTGACTTTCATTTTTTACTTTATTTTCCAGATGACCTATTGCCTCACTGTCACTACTTAGTAATTTTGTAAAAATTTATATTGCAGTTATTTATTTCAGCAATATTAGCTGAAATAAGATGTCAAGATATATTATTATATTTCTGTAGAGTGTGGTCACTGTCTTAAACTTGATATGATTTGTAAATGAATCTCAGGGAAGCATCCAATGACAGAGAATAATCAAGTCTGCATTACTGCAAGGACTGCTTATACTTTTCATGCTGCTGATTGGATCACATTAACTTAATTTGCCACAAGAACTTACATAGAAAATGGCAAGACTTGTTTGAATAAAGTTTTTGACTTTAAATAAATTACAATACCTTTTGTGTGTTAATGTTATGCTCTATTAAGTTTTTATGTAAAGTATGTACTTAACTTATGGTCAGTTTTTATGTTAAGAATCTACTGCACTTATGATATCAACTGTGATATTAAAATCAAAGACATGGTCCTTATTTTCATTATTTATTATGTTATCCTATTAGTTGGTTGAACCTTCTGCCCCAATAAATGAAAACCATCACTAAAATGAATCATGTTAAGTGGTGTTCCCAAGGTCACACAGAAATTGAGTAGGAAATAAGAAGGTAAGACTGATAAATGTCCAATTGCCATCTCTCCTCTCTTCTGCAATCCTCCCAGGGGACTAGATCACTTGGAGAATTGTTATTAATTTCAAAGGCACTTACCTAAATCGCACATAAACTGGAATGATGAAGTTTTCACTGCGTAATAACATATGTGGGACCTTGTCAAATGAAGGGTTTACTTGATTGAGTTTCAAAATCTGGGCTGTCTCTTCACCAAAGTCACAAGTTTTGAGAAGTTGAAGACTTGTCAAGAATAAATAACCCTGCATACTCAGAGGAGATGTCCTTTGGTTAGATTTAGCCATAGTAACAGGTCAACACACAGAAATGTTCCCTTTCACAACCTTCACATTCATTTATCCATCCAGGAACGTGGGAGTTGATTTCAGATAATGAAAAGTCTAGACATTTTTCTGAAAATGAAATGCACTTAGCAATGCAGATCCTTGCCAGCAAGGACTACATCAGCATTTCTTTTTCAAAAGTCTCAAATATAAATGCAAACACGTGATACCTGAACTACCCATTGCACTGACCCTTCATCCTAACCAACATGCTGTATTATTTTTAGTCTCAGAGTGGCTCAATGTTCAAAGACACAGCCTCTGGAGGTGAAAGCACCAGTGTTAAGGGTTGCTTCTTGCTGACCCTAAGTCACTCAATTAACCTTTCTGCCCCAGTTTCACTCATGTGGAATAGAAGTTGAGCCAACATTCCAACTCTACCCAGGATATTTTGATAGGGATCACACATATGTACGAAAACAATAAAATGAAAAATGTCATTTAAGTATTTTTAAGTACAAATGTTCCTTTGAAGTATAATCGTTTTTCTCCCAGACATTTAAAGGCTAATGCTACAAATGAAAACCTTAAGAACTCACGCTCTTCCTCCCTGTGGCATTGGTGGAGGGAAAAAATGACAGCACTTCCTTAATGACACAATTGCTTTTGTCAGTTCCTTCAAATTCCATACAGCATTGCAATGATCAAGAGAAGTGCTAGAAAATCCTATTCTGAAGGGAAACCAAGCCCCACTCTCCCAGGATCTGTCAGTTCACATTGCAGTTAGGTGCATGGTGTGACCCTTTCTGGCTTCACTGAATGACCGCGCTGAGGTAGGCTGTTCCTGGGTCTTGTCCGTATTACCTTCAAAGTGCCTTAGACAAGCCCATATGGTAGCAAAGCGTAAAGGCGTCTGTCTTTGAAGATCCCTCTGTCCGTCGTCTTATATCCTATTCATAATGCATTTGTTTTCTCCTGTCAGCTTCCAGAGTGTGTCATATCCCCTCCCTCTGCTTTGGGGCCACCATGACTGGCGAGTGACAGCTCTTGGCAGCTTCCATTAGCATCATTAGGAAGCTGATGATGTGCGTTGTCGCTGGGGCACTGTCAAGGTTTCATCCTAACTTTGTAGCTTCAACTTCTGTGATTTGTGCAGATCAGCAGAGAAGCAGTGGTCTGACAGAAACAAACAAAGAAAAGCCTTGGTATTGAAATAAGGTAACATCCCATTTCCCCTTTGATATGTCAATACCAGATTCCATAGGATTGCGTGGTGATTTCTCAACATAAAAGTTGTTAACAAAGTTATCACTTCGACATATTCTTTCTGAGATTTAGATATAATATGGATTTTTTATCTCTTTTCTAAGGAATGAAAAATGTGACAGGATTTTAACAAGGGCTCATTATATATATAATGAGTGCAAAAATGAATGCTGTTTAAAAAAACTAACAAAACTAGATTAAGTATATTTTCTAAAAATATATTTTTGGTTGAAACAGTATTATTAGTTAGGAGGTTTTGTGCTGAAGAATATTTAAAGACAATTAAAATTTTCATATTTAACAATTTTCATAGTGCTTCTCTCCCCCATAAACTTTTGTTTAATTTGCAAAATCTTGATACACGATAATGAACCCATAATTAGCATATTCTAATGGATAAATTATTGCTCTAACTTGGCTTTGAACACTTTTATTGTTAAGTTTGTTTTTTTTCCTAGCCACTGAAAAATCCCACACAGCTATAAATATAATCAAGTGAGTCCCAAAAAATAATTTCACAATGTTAGAGAAGATAATAATTTTATGTCTGGGCAAGTACTGTCACTAACTCATTTCCATGTATAGGACCTAGAACAAATAAATGTTTGAAAAGAACATGTGTAAATTTAAAAAAAAAAAAGTATACCACACATTTACTTGTATACTGAACAATATATAAAAGTATAGACTAAACAATAATCCATCCCCAAAAAAGACAAATTCTCTAAAGTGTCTCTCTTTTCCTGTCTTAGTGGTGATCTTCTGAATTGAGTTTATCCTGAATTGAGAGAGTTCTAGAAGTTCTGAAATTATGGGCTTAATGACTAGTTTTTATTCTAAATGAAATATCTACTTATAAAATACACAGTGTAAAATAATTAGTATTATAGTACCGTTTCTTAGAAAAACTTGTAAATGGAGGAAAATATTGACAATATATATGTTTTATACTTTACATATAGATATAATATGTGTGTAGATTTCTATAAGTAGTGTTACAGAGATATTGATTTCTTTCTTCTTCCACAAGATCAATGAAAGTTATAATGGACTATTTCCTGTGGTGATATTCTGATAAGGGAAAGAAATAGTCAAACTGAAGCATTATTTTCAAGTTTTTCTTTTTTTTTAATATTTATTTATTTATGCATAGGAGAACTAGGTTTTAGGCCAGAGGTGCAGGGGTAGCGGACAGTGAGAGGATTTACCAGAGACAGAGTGGTGAGCAGAACTGGCAGGCCCAGGCCGATTGAAATATACTGCTGAGGGGAGCAGCAGGGAGACAGAAGAGGTCTGCTGTGTAATGTGGGTTACCTCTCTGGCTGGGGGATCAAATTTGTGCCACAGACTTAACGCCTTGCGCCACCAGGGAGGCTCCTTTGTTCATGTTTTTCAAAGACCTTGGGGTTTGCTGTGTTCTTCTACCTGCGTACAGTTGCTCTGTGTGTGAAACTGTGTGTTTGCCAGGCTTTTATATCCACCTAGTTTTCTGAGCTTCTATGCTCCTGTTTCATTTTTCAGTCAAAAAATAATTCAAGTAGAATGTAATCACTTATTCTGCTTTTTTTTTTTAAAGATTTATTTATTTATGCATGCAAGCACTGGGGTACAGGCCAGAGGTGTGGGGGGTGAGAGGATTCACCACAGAGAGCAGGGAGCAGAATAGGCAGATCAACAGAAGTACACTGCTGAGGGGAGCAGTGGGCACAGCAGGAGAGGTCTGCAGCACCATGTGGGTTCCCTCCCTGGCCGGCAGCAGGGATCGAACTCGTGCTACAGTAGCTGTGGCTTGCTTCATTCATAGTGCATTGCTTAACCCACTGCGCCACCAGGGAGGTCCCACTTATTCTGCTTTCTAAATACACACTTTTAATGTCCATTTTAGGCACAATTATAAACAATATCTGTATTTTAACCTCCCACACTTCATTCTCAAAAAGCAAATCAGAATGAACATGAAACTGTTTGAAATATATCGAACAATTTATTTTATTTAATTACAGATCTGCACTATAAAAGCCAATTTCCTTAAAATCTGATTTCTGACAGAGGTTTCTAAGCAGAATGATTTTAATTCTGTCAAATAGAACTAATTTTAAAAAGTTACTGAACAGTTTTATGGCCACATATTTGTTACAGGCAATATTTGAAACTTTCTTTAAATCTGTGGGATTTGTTCCTTTTTCTCTTTGTTCTATTTATGTGTCCCTGACACTGCTTTTAAGCTCGCAGTTCTCTCCCTCACTTGCGTTTGTCTGCTATGGGGTCTCTTTACTGTCTTTTTAAATTCGGTTGTATTTTTTTTAAACCCAGTAGTTGTAGCTGCAGCACTCTCGTATTTTGGCCATCTTTATTATGTTCCTGCTGGTTTACATCACCTAGCGAGCATGATAATAACTAACTCTTCAGCTCTTCCGCAAGCCCATTCCCCAGCTCTGCTGGCTGGAGACCTGAAAACTTCCTGCAGGTCTTTTGCTCAAGCATTTGTGACAGATTCTGACTCTTCATCTTCAGTTTTTTGGGTTGTTACAGGGAGTTTCCTTTCCTTAGTAAGTTGGCTTATGCTTCCAAACAGCCTAGAAACGAGTTGTTTACAGTTGGTGTTTTTGTTTGTTTTACCCAGAACCTAGAGTTGTCTGCTACTTCATAGCCTGCTGCCTTTGCATCTGTTCAGAAGGCTGGGATGTGGGTTCATGCAATGGGTCAGAGGTAGGAAGGAAATCGGGAAGTAGGGCTTTGAAAGTGTGGTGGCAGCAGGAAAACATGGAGCAGGTTTTCCGTGACTGGGGCAGACTTGGAGCCCTTGGTGGCTTTTTCGGTTTTTATTGCATCATTATCTCAGAAGCAACCAGGTACACAGCACGCACGGGTGCGTGGGGCGGGCGAGGTGGGGGTGGGGTGCTAGGAGGCCTGCCAGCCTAGCCTCCCACGCATCTCACTCTCTGGGCTGCTTTGCTGCTGCTTCTCTCGTTCTCCTATTCTTCCCTCTGCCTCTGTCCTCTAGTCTTCTCCTGGCGTCCTCCTGACGCCACCCTTATTCGCCCATGTCTCAGCTCAGGTGCGCCCACTTGCGCATGCCCACTTAGGCATGTGTGCAGCCCGCAGGTGTCCATCATTCTACCAATGGCGGGAGGGCGGAAAAGCCTGATGACTTTTCTCTGACCCTACAGAAAGGTCACCCCGGTGAGGGTCAAGGGGTCAAGCTTCTCACTCTGCTGTGGGTACCTGAGCAGTGTGGTGGGGGTCTCTAGGCTAACTCCTGGATGAAATGTTTTGTGTTCTCAGGCCCAACCTTTAGGCTGCGGTGGATCACCATACGTAGCGCTGGGTGTAGGGTAATGAAAATCATCAGGGTTTTCCGCCCTCCCATTAGTGTCAGTGATGACACCTGTGGTCCTGCACGCATGCCTGATGGCGGCACCTGGAGTGGGGTGTGAGCATACGTAGGCGGGTGCACCTGGGCTGAGAACTGGCACTATAAGGGCTACGTCACTGGGGCACCAGCAAGTGAGCAGTAGCATAGGCAGAAGCAGTGGAGGCCATAGCAGAACAGAAGCAGCAGAGACCAGAGAGCCCAGAAAGACTGAAGATTCACCAGGGGCTAAGAGGCCTGCCAGCCTCCCAGCCCCTCAGGCTCCCCACCTGCCACGTACCTGGTCACCTCTGATTTAAAGAGCAATGAAAGCCTCAAAATGCCATCGAGGGCTCCAGGACGCCTCCTATACCGGTCTGCTGGAATAATGGAGAACCAGCCCTGTACTTTCTGCCACTACACTGGGTAAGGCCTACAGTTGAGACTGGACCACAAGTTTGAATTTTTCTCTTTGCTTTTGAGTATGGAGGCTTTCTGTGTGGTACTTGCTCTTGTTATTTAGATCCAGATGCATAAATCTGGTTAGTGAGAGCTTTGGGTTGTGTCGGTTTAGTCCCTGGGCAAGGGAAGGGCAGGTGTTTGGAATATCACAGCCTCAGGCTGCAGCTAACAGTTCCCTATGTGAGGAGGCTCAGGTGCTCTGACTTGGCTCTCCCAGCAGCCGGGGCTTTGGGTGTAGTATGGGAGCCTCAGCCAGCTCTGTACACCCCCTTACCCCTACACAGGGTCTCCAAAGTCCCTGATGTGGGCATGTACCCCAGATCAACAACAGAAGATGGGGCTCTGACCAAGGACTGGCCCTGCTGGGAGGCCGTACTGCCAGGCCTTGCTACAAACAGTTCAGTTAGAGTTTGTCCTACTCTTTCCCCCAGGCCATTGCTCACCAGGCAGATGTGCCTTCCTTTATCTCTCAGGGGACTTTTCTCTGAAGATAGGGAAGAGGCAAGTCGGGTAGTTTCACTTTGCGGCCATCTTGTCAGACTTCCACCAACGGAATGATTTAACTATATTGTAAACTTAATATTAAGAAGTCTCTTTTTTTTTTAAAGCAAGCTAATTTCTTTTTCATTTATATAATTGCAGCAACGGTTGTTGAGTAAGGGATCTAATACACCTTTTCTAACAAAGTTTTGTCTTGCCCACATACTGAAGTAAATTCCACAGGAAACAAACAGCAATGCTACACAGTAGTACTTTAAAAAAGGAACTAACAATATTTAACTGAGAAATGAGGAAGAAAAATTATAATACTTACTCTCTCTTACTAAATTCTGGCACAGGCCTACGCTGGAACACCAAAGACATGCTAGATTTTTGCTCCAAATGTAGGACTCTGGCATAGAAACAAGTGTGAAAGGTTGGACTGGGGTGTTATAACGGGGATCATACCACATCATTTAGACACTGACGGTGGCCTTAGCATTGCCACCGACAACATCACTGCCCAGACTGTGGACAGTATTTCTGGAAAAATCCATCGTGCATGAAAACACTGTATAAAGTACTTGCCTATATGTGGAACAGAGTTAAGATATAGGTTTAACTAAATAAAGCAATTCACATGAGATGCTGAAAAATACTTTGTTATATACAACTGGTCCTAGTTTTCAGGGCAGGGGATGCGGGGGCGGGGGGAGGCAGGGAACCAGTAAATTCTTGGATGAACTCTCAATTGATAATCTGGATTTATAAATAGTACATAAATTAATGGAGAGGCTTTTGAGTTAGACAGCGTCAGAGCATTCAAATGCAACTGTAGAGTATAAGACTGCTCACAACTGTTGAAAATAATGACTAAATTACTATCAGCTTTTGGAAGTTATTTTTTAATTCCTTCCTGTCTCAAATTCTGTCTTAATCTCTTTCCATACATAATTAAAAACACATGTGCTAGATTTTAAATATTAAATATGGACTATAGTTAAAAAAAAAAAACCTAAAATTTCAAGTAAGGACCTTGGTTTTGATTTTAAGAATGACTGTCGAACTTTCAGTCCTGGGTATGTTCTATTTCTTCAATTCTAAAGTATTTTAGAAGAATAAGATAAATATAAAATTCATAGCCAATCTCATGACAGCTGTGATTTTTTTTTTTTTAACTAGACTGGGTATTGCTGGACTCAAATTTATCTGTGAAGCCTCGTGGGGAAGATGTATAAATGGCAATCACATGCATGTGTTTGTCTCATGATATATTGATAACCACACCATAAAACAGACTTCATTTATAGCTTCCTGATTTATATGCAGTGTATAATTAGACCAAAGATCAAAAAGGTCATTGGAATCATTTTTCCTATACAACCTGACTTCTGTTGCTTAATCTTTAGTCTAGATAAATGTTCATATTCTCTGATCCACAAGTCATTTTTTTTCATTACTAAAATGATTATATTACATGTGTTATTCATGTAGCTAATTATTTATAATTATCTTCTGAAAACTGTAATTTATAACACAAAAATTCTGTACTTACATCATTATTTTATAAAATATTCAGTTTTAAATAATTTTAATTTCATATTCAAAGTCCAATCTAATAAAGAAATTACTATCAAAATTCAATGTGCATCAAGTTTTGCTTCATAACACTTTTAAGTGGTTTATAATCACCATGATAAATACCAAATGATACTGTATAACTTATCTGAACTTTCTGCATGTGCTCCTGTGTTTTTTTAAATAAATGAATAGATAAGAATGCACTTTTTAATTGAAAAAAAAAACCTTTAAAATAGCATCTTCAAAGTTATATTGCAGACATCAATTTTAAACTTATTTGTCTCATGCCATTCTAAATATGATTAGTAACTGTAAACCCCAGAAATTTTTTTTGGTTAATTACCAGGTCATTCCCCTGAAGGATATTTATGAAAATAAGCTAATAGCCACTATAAACTAAGAACGATGATACTAGTGTACAAGGTGAGGTTGTTCTACGTGTGTGTATGTGTCTGTTGGAGAACATTTTGGCAAAAGCAGTGACTGCAGATTAACAGAAGCAATTTGCTTCCAAATTTATTTTTTTTGTTTTTTTATAGATGATTTATTAAAAATTGACTTTAATTGTTGCTAATTATAATGAAATATTAGAAAATTAAATAGCTCCTATAAAACAAATAAAATTGCCCACTTCATAAGGTTCTTTTTTCTTTTTTTTTGATGTTGAGATAACTTTATTTTAAATGCATATGTTATAAGAATATAAAATATCCATTAGTTTTCCAAGAAAGATGTGATTTAATCACCTCTTTAAAAATCACCTCTTGCCTCTGGTTCATTTGTTCTCTCTGACATTGCTTGAGGTGATGGTGCACGGGTGGAATGGTGGTGGGTACTCCCTGGGGACTACAAATGATGTCAAATATAATTAATAAAAAAATGCTTCCATATTTATTATTGGAAGGAAAAATACACCACTTGCTAGAACATTGTTGCTTTAAAATCATCTAACATCCAACAATGGTTATGTTAAATGCTCTCACTTCAAAAATATACTCACTAATTTTGTAATCTCATTTATTAATGAATCAAGGTATCTGAAACAGTGTGTGACACCTAAGATATCAGAGTCAATGAATTTATTTATGTAAATACAATTAAACAATAAATAATTATTGCAAGTGCCTTGACAATACAACTTTTCTAGTTCTTATTGAATTAAATGACCATCACATGTTGATACATTTGTCTTAATTACACTGGGATAATTTACTGCATTTTGTACCACCAGAGAGACAGTAGCATGAAAAGGACTCCACCCAGCATTGCTGGCTCTGATGATGAGGCAGTGGGCACGAACCAAGCAAAGAGGACACCCTTAAGAAGCTAGAAAAAGGTAAGCACATGAATTTTCTTTATGGAGTCTCCAAAAAGAGCTCTGTGGACACCTCCATTTTAGCTCATGGAGACCATTTTAGATGTATTGTATGCATATATGTTATGGATTTATGTATACCTCTATGTAGTTGAGACTGTGTCTGTGGCCCTACAAAGTACTGTGCCTACTTGTGAGGTTTCCAGCGTTGTCATTTTTAATGCCTTTCCCTGATGATAGGTATGAAGCGAGTGGTAGAAATCACTGGAATTTGTCTCTAAGTCCCAGGAACATTAGGGACAGATGTCAGACATTTCATACTTTGAATTTCCAATTCTGTGGTACTTCAAACCTGACCCTGGAAGTCACACTCGGTGTTCATCACATCCTCAAACATCTCCCTACAATGAGAAAAGACAATACAATGTGACTTTCTAAAATTTCCCTTTCATTTTATTTCAAATGAAATTTGAAATTTCAGCTCTCTATACCCTATTTGTCATTGATGAAATAGTTTGATATGTCCATTTAACACATGGAAGTTTTCTAAGGAGCTAATACCACAAGAAAACCTAGTCAAACTTAGATCATTATCCCCATAGAGCGAAGTCCCCTGTGACCACATTTCCACCTCAGATTTTATAGTCCTGTCTCTTTACTATAGAGATCCCTGACAATGTGTCTGGTATATGTTCACCTTTTTATTTAATCTCTGTCAAATGTGACTTTTCTTTAGACTCACAAAGCTTCTTTATATTTCTTAAAGTCTCTGTAGATTCACAAAGAATCTACTTTGGTATGTGTGTTCAACTTCACTCCTGTGTGGGCATCCAGGTGTGTCATTGCCATTGAGGAGACTTTGTTATATGTGGCACCACAGGCCTCTGTCCTGTGTCACTGACAGGAGAGCTTCTATCTGGGCCCTTTATTCTGCTCTGTTATTCTGTGTATTTATGAATCTCTTGTACCACAGTATTTTTGGTCACCTCAGCTTTATAATAGACCTTCAAACCAGGAATTGCCACGCTACCAACTTACTCTTCCCTCTTTATATTTTTTGTATATACATGGTCCCTCGATATTCCACATGAATTTTAGGGTGGTGTTGTATAAAAATAATAGTCATAACACCTCTGTTTCTGCCTT
The DNA here is from genome assembly GCA_019455555.1 of Galemys pyrenaicus. NCBI lineage: Eukaryota > Metazoa > Chordata > Mammalia > Eulipotyphla > Talpidae > Galemys > Galemys pyrenaicus. Next base: position 3,891,514 of record JAGFMF010011484.1, on the reverse strand, counting down.
CTACTTCCACTCTGGGTTTTTCTCTCAACTATTTTTATGAGAGTTTATTTGACTGAGCAAATTGACACCACACTTTGTTGTTTAAAATCTTAATGCTCCCATTTCCATAGCAATAGGAATTCTGTGTGATTTTCTAATTACAGTGACCAGGGTTAAGGGTCATATAAGATGTGTATGTCCACTTTTCATGAAGAACTAGCACAGGGCAATTCCATAACAGAGGCACTCACTTGTAGCTTCCTATACTATTAATAATTATTATAACTTATGACTACTCTTTGACCTCTTTGATTACATACAATACCTGTATCTTCTTCTATCTTTATATCTCCAGCATCCAGATGAAAATAAAAAAACTCTGACATGTTAGGTGTTGAATTGGTTCAGTTCTTTATGATGGAAGGATAATTACACAGTGACATTCAACTAAAATATAGAGGGAACATGTCATGAAGGGGGTGACTTATCCTATGAACTTTGATTATGACTGGCTTTACAGATATTTAAAATGAAACTTTTTATATCAAAAATCTAAGTCATAACTTACAAATCACGGGATTTTGTCACATCCTCTAAATGAAAGTTTGTTGAGCATTCATTATGGCTTGATGACTGGTACTGTCTCTAGTTAAATCAGGTTGTTGTAGCAAAGGAATCATGTTGAATTGTCTTCTCACTTTTGTGGGATCCCTTTTTGCTCCAGGACTGTCATAGTCTCTGTGTGACTTTTGTATGCATCTGAAATTTCTGCCATTTTGATGAAGGACAAAGTGATAGCAAAGTGATTTAGCTAATTTAAGAAAAGTTAAATAGAAAGTGTTTTAACATATTTGTAGCTTGAATAGAGCTGTTATGCAAAACAGACTTGATTCTGAGCCAAGAATATTATAGTACATAATATTTTCTGGCTTATTATGACTTGGACTTTCAATCAAAAGTCAGTATCTTGGCATCTGAAAATAAGAATAATGTCCTCAACATGTCTCCACATAGTTTTAAAATGACTTCATACAGAGGCAGTGGTCAGAAACAAATGGAATAGAACTGATAAGGAAGGGAAAAAAAAAAAAAAAACTCAGTTACAAGATGGAAAGCTTTTGCTTAAAGGAAAAATGTCATAAAAAGATAGAGCAGTCAAAAGCTGCCTTTATTGAAGACTTAAGAATTTGATGATTTATTGATAGTTCTTCAAAAAGAATACCTTACCGATTACAATAAAAATTAAGCTACTGACAGACTGGTGATACTGATTTATTCTTTTTGGTCAGCTAAATTGAAACAGTACATAATCAATCAGATATCTCGAGTAATAAACTCCTACTTATTTGGGGGAAACATGGATTGATAGTAGATATTAAAGGGGTATTGACTTCACATTCATTTAAATAATAGCACTTTTTTTACACTAAAAATGTCACCTGGATAGTAACTTTGGATAAAACTTCTCTCAGTTTCCTTATAAAATATGTAAGTAGATGTAACTAAGAAGGAACTCACAGCCCCAAGGAAAAATGAAATAAAGGTTCATTTAAAAAACAGAATCTGGAAAGGGTAACTTTTTAAAAACAGCTTAATGGAAGCAAATCTGTATAGATACAGTTTCATGCAAAAGCAGACTTCATTTTATGAAAATGTGTGTTGGTCTGAAAATGGAGTTTTGACAGTTCCTACTCATAGTCTACATCTCAGAGACTTGGATTTCCAGACAAAAGACTAAGCGTCTTGCTCACACGTGATTTTCCAACTTCATTACATAAAGTTGAAAATGCCTTCAAGGACTTGCCAGCCAGGCAGTCCTAAATAAGTTTTCTTATATTTCATAATTATGTACTTATAAATTTAATAAAAATCATGTATGCCAAAATATGGGAAAACCAACAAAGCAATATTTGGTGGGAATTCATAGTTTTATGTATGAAAACAGTAACAAAAGTCAGAAGACTTGATAGGTAAAAGTACAAGCAGTGTTTTTTAAGTTTGGCATAATAGAAAAACCTCTACAAATTATAATTCAATAAAAAAGAAAAGAACTTCACATTATTAAAACTTTATTAAGTTATGTACTCAGATTATAAAGGTGGCAAAGTTAAAAGCTGCTACTGTGTTGATATTCATACTAACAAATTTCAAATACAAAAAAATTGTCGGGACTATATATAAACGGCTAAAGCTCACTTACCTAACATAAATCAGAATGTGACAATATTCTTATATATTACACTGTTTTATGTATGATTCTCTCATAATTTTATGGTAGAATGCTTTTTAAATCCTCAAGAAATAGATAATCGCCCAGCTTTTTAGTGTGATCTGAAGCACAGAAAATGATGCTTCTAATTTATTTATATATTCCATGTTTTGCATGGCATTCCAACTTTTAAAATGTAGAGGGGAAAATTGTACCAACAAATCTTAATACTAAATATTGGCAGGGGTATGTGGAAAATGGGTATGTTAATAAAATGCTGTTGAGAATAAGTTGGGGTAAGATTTCTAAGGACAAACTAGAAATTTCAAGGGAAATGTAGCAAAAAATGGTCCCTGGTATATCAAAAGAGCTAGCTGAGTGATACTGGGCAAACACTATTCAGAAAAATAAAGGAAAACAAAAAAGCAAGAAAAACTAGGTAAATTTTGATTTTCTAAAATAAATTTTCATCAACTTAATAGGCAAGAGTGGATAGCTAATAAATTTTAAGTTTATGGAATATTTGACAATATGACAGTATAAAGAAAAAGCTGAACCTATTAAATAAAAAAGGTATTTATAGTTACATAGACATATCTAATTTTGTATCTGAGATTTGAGTTACTTTACTTATCTCTGCCCTTTCAAAAGTTCAAACTTCCACAACATATGTGTACTTTACAATAACAAAATTATTAATGAAAGTAAAGCAGAAGCATCTCAATTCTTAAATAGAGCTTCTTAGATTATTTTAGAGTATTTCCAAAGAAAAACTACTTTGGTAATTGTTTTAGCTATTCTAGCTATTCTGCCTTACCATCCCTTTGTTTTTTGTTTTTTTTTTTTATAATTTCATTCATTCTGTTCAAACAGATTTTCATAAGCTATTATTAGAAATTACTTTATTGACCAAAAAGATTTCTTCAAAGTTTATAAACATGTTAAGTCATTAAATAGTCTTGGAGTGTTTTTGTTGTGTTTTTCTTTTAATTCAGATGATTAGGATCTTATTCTGAAAATTGATTTTTTTTAGCTGTAGTGAGAGACCTGAGTGAATCTATTTACAATCAGCCCTGAGGATCCTCTGATGACCAAGCATGCATAGAAAACAACCCAAAATTTGGAGAAAAGAAATCTGAGCATTATATTATAGATGTCTTCAAATACATAGGGCCTTGTGCTAAATAAGTAACTGTTGTGCTTTAATTCTTCAGTGGAAATGAAAAAGTAGACACAAAGCATCATATTGTCAGGGAGTAGGTGAGATATAACTATGAATTTTCATAGAAAAGGTAGCTAAATCTTGGGATAGATTTCTTCTGGAATGTTTAGAAACAATATTGCTTTCTTCTACCTGTTATAGTTAGGTATAAACTTCTTCCTGCCATAGGGTAACCCAAACCAAATTTCAGTCTATGTTTTCAATTCTAACAGTTTCTGTATTTTGAATAATCTGTTAAATTGGCATAATAATTTGTTTTTTAAAGTAGTATTACAATATTTAAATCCATTATAAGTTTTGGGATCATTTGTCAAAATTTTATGATGCCGAGAGTTGTTAAATTCCTGTGTATCTTTTTGCTAATTCAGACAGCAACGAGAGGCAGTTTTTTCAGAAATGTACAGTGTTAATTTGGGGGGGCTTCAATGAGTCAGGGACTCTGTTAATATCAGTAGCATGAACTACATGTCATACTTGTCTTGTGTTCATATCATGTGACTTATCTGGGGACTTTTGATAATTTTCCATCCCAAAGGATAAAGATTCTTTTCATCACAACAATATTAAAGGGAATAAAGTACCCTTACTATAAGAGTAATAAGAAAGCAAAAATAATTCCCTTTCATAGACAATGCCTGATGATCTTATATTTTGAGAGGGAAAGTATAACTTTTACCCTAACAGAGATGAGTAGTCTAATAATACCACTTTAGTTGAAAAGCTTTGCTTTTCTTCAAATGAACTTAATGATAAATTTTAAAAAGGAGGAAACTGACAGAAGAGTGATGAATGAGTAGGATTTAGTGATTTTCCATTTGTGAAAAGTTGAGGAAATCAATGCATTTGCTTTTACATTAATATTATCACTTCCCCCAGACTTCTTGTTTCATTAATAACCTTGAACTGACATTCTGTAGCGAGAAAAGCAATTTACTTAAGTTAACTAATGTATTTTATTTGGATACATGGAGGCAGTTAAGTTCTTGCTTGAGATAATATTGTCACAAAACATGAATCTCATACAATTAACATGTTTTTATTTAATAGAATTGTCTTTTAGATAGACAGATTAAATACTGCCAATCATATATGGTTTATTTTCACAAAGCCCTACTTTTAACTACACATATGTTTACTTCACGGGTTACCTAGTTTTCCTCTCATCAAAATTCTGACCCTTTGACTCTTGCTTTGGAATTGACTGAAAAAAGATAATTGAGTTTCATAATTTCATGTAAAATGCCATGCCTTTTCCATTCCCAACCTGCTTATTGAAATGTGCTCAGTTTTCTGAGAATGGAAATGAAAGTTCTGCTTTTCTATACTTGTAGGAGAGAGGCTGGCAAGAATATATTTACCTGAGATGATCAGGTAGCTGGCTCTGAGGAGAGAGAAACCAAACTGTTGTGGGTGGTTCTGGGGAAGAAAGAAAGAAACCAGGATGGGACAAGTTCAGACTCTAGTTGTACCTGGGCATGTCAGCCACTACGGCGGAAGGTGTAGGAGAAATGTTGCTGGACAATGGACTGGAGATGCCTTCCCAGTCACAGAGTTGAGCCTAAGTGCAGTTAACATCCCAATGCAGGTGCAGTTAACAAGTCAGATTCCTGGCCCAGTCTCAGCCTCCTAAACACAGCTGCAGATAACAGGTCAGGCTGGGCTGTGTCCTTGGAAAATTACCTCCCTGCAAAACTCCCCCTGTCCTCTGGGAACTGGCCTTCAAACATATGGTTTGTATATTTTTTCACCCATGTAGCAATGTAGAGATAGTAAAGTGAAAAAGGAGCTCCCAGCCTTTTTTCCAGGCCCAGATTCTCAGAGAAAGGTCCGTGTCTGGGTCCATAGTCATAAGAATATGAAATAAAGTACGTGGTCTCCAGAAATCCTTGAGTACCGCCTGGTTTATCCTCCCATAGCCAGAGTAATCCCATAACAAAGGTAGGTGAACTTCAGGACACAGATGAGGATGAGGAGAGTTAGCTCACAGGATCTTCCAGGAAGCAGAAGTCTCCATTGCTTTCCCAGGTTTGCTGGGGTCCCACTGATGTCTCTCTTGGCAACACGAAAGCGCAATTTATAAGCTACAGTTTTTTAAAAACAGAAAGTAAAAAATACAAGTTAGATGAAAAAGAAAAATAACAAAAATAAATACTACCATACGGTTCTTCTATATTATGTAGCATAAAATTCAAGCAAGGGCACATGGGTGAACTCTTGGGAAATCTAATTAAATCGATATACTATTTACTGCCATACATCAAGTATAGTATTTTGTATTAGCTGAGTTTTGCATTAATAAGATTTCCTAAATCTTTTCCAAAGCCTGTGAGGCAGGTATTATTATATCCCTCATTTTAAAAATAAAGAAAATGCATCTCAATATTTAGATGGTAGACAAGACTTGTGTATGAATCACAAAGATTGAGTCTGTAGACTTACAGCTCAGAACCAAGTAAGTCTTGACATCATGCTTCAATCTCTATATTGAAATGATTAATATTAATCCCACCAAGTTTATGGCACACCTGTAAGATACAAGGCATGATTCATGATTCTGGATTTATAGAGGTAATAATATTACCACTGTCCTACTCCCTTCTGTTTTCCGCTGTATTCTATGTGACCATTTAATTCACATATCAGTAAGGCACATATTTTATATTTCAATTTTTCATTTGTAAAAAATCCACAGAGATGGAGAATACTCTCAAGAGATACAGCTTCACTCTCAAGGGAATGTCTGAATGGAACCATATATATAATGTGTCAGCATTTTAGTATACCAAAGCCCAACCCTCCATGGAGACATGCCAGCTATTGCTTGGATCATTCAGTATATACCAATATACTTCCCATGTTGAATTTTATTTTATTTTAAAGATTTATTTACTCATTTTTGCATAGAAAAACCGTGGTGTAGGCCAGAAATGTAGGGGCTGGGGTGAGAGGACCCGCTAGAGACAGGGTGGGGAGCAGAACAGTCAGATATACTGAAATACACTGCTGAGTGGAACAACAGATGAGACAGTAGAAGTCTCTGTGCTACGTGGGTCACCTCCCTGACCGGGGATCGAACTCATTCCTTAGTGGTGATAATGCTGAGACTTAATCCCTGGCTACTAGGCCCTCACCCGTGTTGAATTTTGTGAGTATTCTTTTCTAGGAAAAAGGATTAATGTCTTATTTGCCAGTATATTCTCCAAGGAGTACCAAAAACATAGTGGTTAATAATAATGAAAATAAGAAAAAATGGCCAGAGGCTCCCATAGGTGACTACATAAAAAAAAAAAAAAAAAAAAATCAGCATTTGTGACATGTGACTTCAAGTTTAACAACTGTCAGAATTCATTTTCAAATGAGTACCTTCAAGCCTATTCTTAAACTTTTGTTTTAAAAATGAAGGTTGATGATAACCATCCCCCCAAAACCATCCCCCAAATATTTATTTTTCTGTTGTTTATAGTTTAGGAAACAGAAGCTGAGCCAGAGACAGGAAGCTTCAGGAGGTCTTAGGAAGTGTACATACATCTGAAGGGATTATCAGTGATTACAGTCTCCAGCCATTACAGTTACCAACAGCAGTCAGCCTTTATGCTGTCTCTTAACTATGTGTTTCACAATTTTCGACAGTCATAAACATTTATATTTAGATGAGTAACAACATACTGTAATTGCAAGAAATTGCTCATTTGTGTGTATGGTGGATGACAAGAAAATTTAATACAGAGAATCTGCCATTTATGATGGTATATGGACAGATTCTTAGTCTCACTTGAGAGTTTCTTTTAACTTAATTAAGTAGGGAAAGAAGAAGAGAGAAGAGAAGGAGTAAAGCAAGGCTTTTAGGAGCCTAGTAAAACATTGTATATCCTGGGGCCTCCCTGGTGGCACTGGGGTTAAGTCTCAATACTATGAAGGTATCCACAGCCACTGCAGGACTAGTTCTATCCCAGGCCAGGGAGGTGACCCACATGGCACAGCAGACCTCTCCTGCCCTGCCCACTGCTCCCCTCAGCAGTGTGTTTGAGTCAGTCCGCCTATTCTGTTCCCCATTCTTGTCTCTGCTGAACTCTCTCACCTCCCATCCCCCCAAACACCTCTGTCTTGTACCACAGTTCTTGCATGCATAAATACGTTAAAAAAAAAATTGCGTAGCCTCTAGCTTCGCTTTCCAGCAAAGAAGGTGATTGACATAGCACAGCCTCTGAAAGAGCCCAACTCTAGGGTCAATAGACCCACTTTAATTTGCTTTTATTTTAATTAGTTTCTTCCCTAAAGTGGGATTCATATATCTGATGCCATGTTTTTTCATTGTTCAGGTGGAGTCAGTTTCCTATTCCTTCTACCTTGAAGGCAGGCTTGAATTTCTAAAAGTAGAAAATGAGAAAAAAGGATTTCTGGCAGATTCAGACAATAGATAGAGGCAAATGTGTGTGACCAATTGTTTTAGTAAACCATTATTTCACATCTATTTAATAGCATATGAAAGTCAATTACATGGCAAGAGAATGGTGAATAACCCAGTCAGAATGGATGAATACGGACATGGAATTGTTAGAATTGTAATATTGAGCCCCTGGAGAATAATAACATTTGCAATTAAAAGTGATTTAAGAGATGATCTAGAAAGTGGAAACAGCCCAAGGTCACCCATATACTGGAAGAGCTTGGACCATAATCCAGACAATTCTTCTAATAGTCAAGTGAATCTTTAACTGTTCTTTTGTTTTTTTTCTGTAGGTCTGTACATTGCACATATTAGAAATTACACATATATATTTAATTTTTTGTGAAAAATATTGCATCATTTATGCATCAGTATGGTAATAAAAAAGATAAGTGATCAGAACAGCCTATATCTTTGATGATGCACTAATGTTTTAATTTTCTTAGACGCTATCTGGAATGAAAAAGGGATAGGGCAGGCTTTGAAATGCTAAGCACATAGAAGGCACAATTTTATCTTCAGAGAAAAAGTCAAGCAGAATAATAAGATAAATATAAATGCTTTATATATTTAATCAGTTTAGACTAATATTTTCCAAAGTGTTTTCTGATTAAGAAATTTTGAGTTTCTTGGTATTATTGGATTAATAGCTATTCTACAAAATATTTCTTCTAAATGTGAATCTATTTTTTGGTAGGAAGGAAAAAATTACAAAGGTTACAACATCATGTTTATTTGCTGTGTAGATGGCAAATAAAAAGTCACTGTGGTAACAGACTCAAAATAATTGCACTGCATTAGAAAAGTTCAAGTGTTAATTACTTCAGATATTTCTTATCTTTTGTGTCTCCAGAGGGGTCACCAGTACATACTTCTTGAAAGCTTTTGGGTGAGAAATATAAGGTATCTTGGTCAGAATATCTACTGGGCATTGTTGAATAATAATCAGAAATTACTTGGTAATAATAAGCATCTAATTTGTCACAAATCTATGAGTCAGTAGAGCAGATGTACTTGCCTGTTTTCCGCCAACTGGTGGGTCAGCCTTGATTGGTACATATTGCGTCTTGTCCTCTAACAGGTTAGTTTGGGCTTATTCCCATGATGGAGACAGACCTTGGAGTGAATGAATGGAAGCATACCATTTCTTGAGGTTTAGCTGGGAAGCAGATAGCTACTTCCACCACACTATACTGGCCAAAATAAATCAAGACTAGTCAAGATAAAAACAAAAACAAAAAAAACCCACTACTTTCCAGGGGAAGAAGTCAGAGTTACATGGTAGGGGGCAGAATCAGGAAGTCTTGTAATCAAAAAGAGTAACGTGTTCTGATTACCAAGACGGCATTCAAGGATAAGTACATGTATCAAAGCATCCCAGGTACATAGAGAGGTGTAACAGGGTGGTCCCCAGGAAAGGTGGAAGTTCCAGAATCCTGGTTCTGCCCTAAATGTGTGGAGCTGAGCAGGGAAAGATGATGTTAGAGAGAGAAGAGAGGAGGACAGAGAGTAAGGAAGGAAGGGAGGAAGAAGGAAGCAGGATAGAGAACAGCAAGGAGGTGTGAAAAAGGCACATAAAGTAGAAAAACATGTAAAGAAACTGCACTTACTTTTTAGTCTTAAACTAGTTAAAGCAGATGTGGGTGAGAAACCCATACAAAAGTTAGCAACAGTAACTTTTCATCTTGATTTTAATTTTACTCTTTTCCTCCCAAATTTATCTGACTCTTTCTGACCCTTTTCTATTAAGTCTCTACTAAAAAAAGTCCTTTAAACTTGTGGCAAATTTTTGGGTCTTCCTTTAGGTTAATCCTATTTAACTAAACTTTTACCCTCAAGGAGATGGGTAACTTTAAATGCTTAACTTAATAACTATGTTCTTTATCCTTTCTGTGTTATACCCTAGTTGTATTAAAATTCCTTTCCATAAAAAACCTTATATATTTGTCTTACTGTGGCAGGTAACAAAACCCATTAAAAAAAAGCAGGTTTAAAAGTTTTGGGGTACCCCTCTCCCTACCCTGTAACAAAGGTACTCAAAAATTCATCCAACCCAAATTACATGTTTAGTATATCCAGGAGATAAGAACAAGATAGGTAATTGTGACTTCTTTCATTTTACCAAACTATATTGATTGAATATAATCACTTTTGACCTAATTTTCCAAGAACATGAAATTTCTGCTATAAGAAAAATTTAATTTTATGCTATGACTCGCTTCAAGTCCTAAGTTACAAAAATGCATATTGGAATTTGTCTTTTATTGGAATTTGTCTCTTAGTTTCTATTTTTACAAATTTCTCATTTTTTAAAAATTAGAATACTTCATCTTATGTGTCTAGATATTTTATATGTATATATTTATATAATACTACCCAAAGTTGAGTGTTTGTATTTCCACCATTTCTTCCTTCATTTGTCTAATACTGAGGGGTAACATACAGTAGCCACAAAATACTTCAGTTGTGGCCAATTCTGATAGAGATGTGTTCTCAGATTAAAAGCCCTACTTCACAATCTTAGTTTGAAAATATGTAAACTACTTTATCACTATTTATTATAATGAGTATAGGCTGGAATCATATTATCTGAGATAACTTACATATACTGTAGAAGAAATATTGCTGGACAATGGACTGGAGATGCTTCCCCAGTCACAGAGTTGAGCCTAAGTGCAGTTAACATCCCAATGCAGGTGCAGTTAACAAGTCAGATTCCTGGCCCAGTCTCAGCCTCCTAAACACAGCTGCAGATAACAGGTCAGGCTGGGCTGTGTCCTTGGAAAATTACCTCCCTGCAAAACCCCCATTTTCCCTGGGAATTAGCTGTTAATCATATGGTTTTGTATATATTTTTTACCTATGTAGCAAATGTAGAGATCGTGAAGTATAAAAGGAGCACTCTGCTTTTGTTTAGGCCCAGATTTTCGGAGGAAGGTCTTTATCTGGGTCCATGTTCATATGAATGTGAAATAAAAGTATCTGGTCTCCAGAAATCCTTGAGTACACTCTGGTTTATCCTCCCATAGCCTGGGTTATGGGCCAGAGTAATTCCGTAACAGTATGACTTGCATTATATTTCCACTGGACAGCGCAGGCTAGTATTAAAAACTATTAAATATCTAGTAGACTATTAATCTATGTTGTGTGGAAAGTTTTTTTACATTTAATTTTATTTATAGATTGTTTTTATGATAACCTTTTGAAAGTTTAATAACTAAGTATCTGCATGTGAACATAAAAAAATGTGTCTGTAGTTTAAATGAATACACACACTGTGAATCCTAGCAATTGGGTGATTTATGATCTTATTATGACCCTGCAATAACTTCTTGTAATGACCTTCTGCTACATTTAGTAGTTTATTTACCAAATAAATAATAATGTTCTTATTTTGTGCTTTTATGTTAGACAAACGTAATTTTATCATAATATAGTACTAATATCAACTTAGAATATATATAAAAAGTTTTAAAAAAAGAGATGATTTAACTCACTAGAATTACACCTCTGCCTCTCCCAATTTTCTGTTCAATCTACAGGTTAATGCTACAATTGCTTTAATGTGCTATTCTGTTAGGTCTTCAATTCCCATTAAAATATAATATCCTCAGGAAACATTTTCATTCTCATCAGCAATTTAGAGTACATGGATTTAAGATCAGAGAACAAAGTGCACTTGTTTGCAAATAGAGAGGAGTAAGTTGGTCAAGAGAAGTTTGGATAGAAGGTTTAAAAATGACAATAAAACTAGTGATACCAGAACAAAGGGTCAATTACTGAAAAACGTGTACTTGTGCATGTTGAACTCTTTGTAATTACAGATAATATCTTAACCACCACATTGGACATCAGGATGTAGAATTCTTTCATCTCAGAGGACTTGATGGAACTATACGTTCTAGAATCTTCTATATTACGTCAAATGTGTTAGTCACAATTAGTCTGAATGATCTCTCAAAGCTATTGACATCTTAGATCCCAGGACCATTAAATATATTCAATTTCATGGCAAAGTGGGATTAAGTGTGTATAAATTGGATGACATTAAAATAGGGATATTATCCTGGATTATCTGAGTAGGTGAAATGTAATCACAGGCTCTTTATTAGAGAAAGAGAAGTAGGTCAGTGTGATGAAAAATGGTCAGAACTGTAATTCACATTGCTGGATTTGGAGATAGAAGGTTCCATGATGCAGGATGAAATTAGTGCAAAAGGAAAGAAAACAGATCAAACCCTAGTCTCCTGAAAGGAAGAAGCCCTGTTGACACTTTGGATTTAGTCCAATGAGAGTCTTGTTGGTCAACTTGTATTATTTTAAGCCACCAGTCTAATAGTAATGTTTCATCCACAAAAGAAAAGTAATACAACTATTTATTAATAGCTTTATCCATTGTTCATTTACATAAATAGAATAGACTTTAAATTGAGAGATGGAAAGAAAGAAGTAGGGATGGTATGTAGTTTTTCCTGGATAATTGTTTCTGTTCATCTTTGGGATAAAACATGAGGAAATTATCTTACCCTTTGTCTCTAATGCATTTTACAGATTCAAATTCTGTAGCATGGTAAAATTTTGATTAATGGAACACAATTAATGGGATAGCCAGCTAATTGAAAATTTATATTTGTATTTTCTTTATTCAGCTTAGAAAGGAAAATGATAAATGTAAGAAAACTTGTATGAGGAATTCATGCCAAAAAGCAAATAACAAATGTTCTGGGGAAAGAATCTATACAATTCAATTTGTTTAGATTTTTCTAAAGGAAACCATTAATAAAACATTTAAATTATTCCAGGATTCTGAGTAGCATTCTTAATTTGGGAGGGGGAAGGCAAATGAGCATTAATGTAAAAAGCTCAAAAGTGGAAAATACTGCATGTATGAAAGCTTATAATGTCCATGAAAAAATTACAAATTCTGGCTTCTCAAATAGTCCTTCAAAAGCAAAAAGATGTTTACATTCCATAAATCTCTGAAAAAGTAAATTAATAAAATTCTGCATTTTAAATTCTGATTTCATGTATTCATCATGCAAACCTCTTAAGTCAAATACCTATTTCTTTTGACAGTTGAAATTATTTTCTCAGGATCTTTGGAGATGCATGAATCTCTTTGATTCTGTTATTTAAACTTTCTATACCTTGATACCCTTTGGAAAATTCAAAGGTTTTTTTTTTTTTTTATAATTCCATATAAATTGATAATGCTTGCTCTATTTCTTTGAAGAATTCCATTGAAACTTTGATAGGAGTTGCATTGAATCTACATACTGTTTGGGGTAAGATGGATAATTAACAATGCTAATTTGGAAAGAACCAATTTAATGCAAGGTTACCTGGTAGGAGATTGGAAGCAAAGCTCAAGTCAGTTTCCCTGAGGATAGAGCTTTGGACAGTATTTATGGGGTTGAGCAAGAAAAATGAACATTAAAAAAAAAAAAACAAGTTGGTGATGTCTCATTGCATTCTGTTGAATCATGTTGTCTCTTAACCTAAAACAAAATTGAACACTTCTTGCTTCTGAATGTTGTTCACTCACCATGAACTGGGTGTCTTTGTTCTTCTTTATGTACCGTACTGACCAATATATGGTGCTTGAGACTGAGTCCACAGAGCTCAAATATGGAGGGAAACAACAAGCCCAGGGATACCTACCCACCCTTCCATTTTCAGGATTTCAGTCAACAAACACTCTTTTCACTTAAGCTCATCTGAGTTGAGTTTTTAGTTATTTGTAACTGATAAAGCCCTCACCAATGAAACAATGCAGACTTTCTGAGGGGTGATGGCTTTGCTTATTTGTTCATCCATGCATGCCAAACAGCAAGAACAGTTTCTGATACATAACACTTACTCTTTCTGAATTGAATAAATTTTGAGAAAATGGATTTTTATGCAAGAGAAGTCAGAGTTTGTAGACTTTAAAATCACAATTAGTTAAACACTGTAATCTAGGTTTATTAATTTGAAGGCATGTCTAAATGGTCTTTTTAAAGGAAAAGAAAAAACTTGCAAGGTTTAGGGATTCTTATCTTTCTCTTCCTAGCCTTTCCTAAGCCCAAGTTTCAATATGAACAGCATGATTTGAATAACAATTTGAATGAAAATACTTTACTTTGACAACTGATTAAAATTATTTATACCATGACATTGTTCAGTACATTGTGGACTAATTAATTACATTTTTACCTCATTATGGTAAAGAACTTTTAATATCTTCTCAAATATCTGTGGGGTACCATTAGAATTCACATCTTTGGATTATTAATAGCTCTACTTAGTATACTTAGTGGCACCGTCTTTCATTCACTGACAGTCCAACAACGACTTTCCCACTTAATTTCATTATACCATTGTTATCGGTGACACAGAAATGGCTTCATCAAGCTTACAAGAAGCAAAACATGTATTTTCTTCCTACTCTCTCCCTCTTTACTTTGAAGACTCAGGATCTCTTAAAGCAATGAGGAAAGTATCATTTTCTTACATTGTTAATTGCATTTTAATTAGTACAATTCCTGCTTGGTCCTTGATTATATTCTATATTTCCATTTACTGTTTAGTCATCACAATTCCTATTATTAGTATTTTATCCATTTTTTAATTAGAGTGAAAACAGGGATAAATTCTCCATAGATTACAAATTCTTAGCTTTCAAAATGTGAAGTGCTTTCAGATTTTCATGCCCTAAATGTCCTTTCTCCTTGATGCTCACTTTCAGTTTGTAAGCTCTAATAAAAGTATCAATAGTCTACTTGTGCGGTACAGTGCCCTCTCTTCTCTCTCTATTCCTAACCCTTCCCAATCCTTTTAGATACCTGGAGTGTCATATTCACAATGGTGTAGGTTCAACTTATCTCTAGCTCTGAAGCACTTCTTAGCAGGTCCTAGGCTGCTGGGTTTGCCAGGTGTGGCCATAAAGAATATCTTCCCTGACCCCTGTGGAATCTTCCAGGTTTGCAAATCATCAAATGAGCATCAGACAGATTGAGAAGAAGAAAAAACAAAAGGAAATTTAATAATAATAGCATGCATATCTCCTGGAGAGACCTAGCACAGCTAAGTAACTGCCTTTAGGACTTCATACACCATCTTAATAAAGCTCTCACCAAAAAGACATATTTGGAGATTGCAGATTTTTTGTTCCCCTACACAGGGTTCTTTCCCTTCCTCATGCAAGGGAAACAATTCCTATTGAACCTTCCTAAACAGCTTCATACATTCATCTCTTCTCCCCATCAATGAAAATAACGTGTTACTTCTTTACACCAATGGAAACTTCCGGAATAAGATTTAGCTAGAACTATTTGAAGTTGTTTGTGCTATCTCTGGAAGGTCTTTCAAATGCTAAATAGCCACACCTAGAGTTTGGATTCCTGATCAAAGCATTTGGACTTTTAGCTAACCTCCTCTGGAGTGCAGAATCAATACACATACATCAGGTTATAGTTAGTATTGTGGAATTTGGAAATAAAGTATAGGTCACACGACCATCTCAAATTGGACTTTAGCTTCATAGATGATCCCGATGGCCCTACCTTCATCAGTTTCTACCTGTTTTCACTGCTGTCAAAGTCTGTTATGTTGCCTTTCCAGAACCATGCACAACAGTTATGTAGACATTCAGTTCACTTTCAATGAAATTACTATTAAAAGATTCAAATTTCTGAAACAAAGGCCATGGTTGGTCTATATTAATGTCAATGTGCTGATACAGGCTAAAGCACTACTTTCATTGGAAATTTTTCATCCTTCAGTTTCTATTAATCCGTTGTCATTCTTGACAATGCCTCTGCCTCCATGCTAATCTTCATCCTACTTCTCATTGGTAACAAATGCTGTCAACTTCTCCCCAGTGATGTCATTTAAATCTGTTTCCTTTCCAGCCCTATGGCTGTTCTCTCCTTTTGTGTCTCTGTCTGTCTGCTCCATCCTCGCTGGCCTGCAGCGATCTCTCCCTCCTGGCCACTTCCTCTAAGTAGCCAGTCTGTTCTCTAGCATCTTGCTTCATCAAGGCCCTCTTCTTTCCTCAGGTTTTTCCACAGCCCATCTCCCTTCTTCTCAAGAAAGTTCCTTTTACTCTGTCCATAAACACGTTACTGTCACTGTCCTTTTTTGAATAATTCCTTTTACCACAAATTTTCTCCCTCAGCCTGTTTTTTTTTTTTTGCAGTCATTCCCCTGACACCAAGTATTTTTAATTATTTTCTTTGTCTCAAATATTCCTCTTATCCATGTATTCACTTGGATATGACATTTATCTTGCCAGAAATGGCCTCACCTCTGCCCTCAAACTCCTTTCTCCTAAACAATATGGCAGAACACATGTTCCTTTTCTCCAGTATGATCTCTGATTCCATTCTTAGGCCAAATGGAGGTTTTCCTATAACATGTGAAACCTTCAAGAGACTGTCTGGCTTCTCTAATTGAAATAGTCGATTTCCATGTTTATCTTCTGCTCACAGCCCCTTATCTATTCACCTTTGCAGCACCTTTATCCTAAAAAAACACCCAGTAGAAATCAATCAGTAATGTGAATAAGTGAGTCAATAAATACTCAGGAAAATGAATGTTCTACAAACTTCCACGTCTATAGAAAGCCACATGTCAGTTATCACTCACCTATGAAATCTTGGCCCTGTATTCATATAGTGCCAATGCACAGGTCAAAACGGAAGTGACTTCATTAATAAACAATTCCATGAAGCCACTAGAAATCCAACACTACAGAACGTAGATACACGTTGATTATTTTTTTTAATATAGCAAGAACTTTTGAAACAAGCTGAATTTTCTTTTTCTATATGTCCAGATGCCACAATTAACATACATGAAATTAAAAAATTATGTTTAGCAGTGGCAGTTACTGTTTGTCAGGGAAGGTGTTAAAGTGGTACACTCAGATTGAATTACATTTTTAAGAAACAAATATAACTTGAATGGTACTAATTATCTAAAACACCAAAGTTCTAAATACCAGAGTGTTCTGATAACCGGATATGGAAAATATTACTCACACAAAATATTACCCATGCAGACACTCTGGTCCGTTCATATGAGGCGATATGACTGTTGGAAACAATGCTTGCCAAATAGTTAACACACATTCTGTAGTGAGAGTTCCAATGTGTAATGGAGTTGATTTAAGCATAAATGACGGATTTAAGATAGAAGCCTCCAGCTCTTCCTCACCAAGCATCTGATGGAAACACTGATAATCTGTCTGGTAGTAGGATCTCAACTGACCTAGGTCAAGGGCTTACTGTCCTGTCTTTCAGTTGTCATCCTTGTCCAAGTATATGTTTTTTGATATGACCCTACTCCCAATATGCCCAAATTAGCTATTAATCCCCCCACTTCCACTCCATTCAGGGTTAAACAGCTTTTTGAGTTATTTGTTTGCAGATATTCCCTGGCCTCTATATCTGAAATTGTTCAATGTGATATTAGGAGCACTGTTTCCAAGCTTTGCAGAAAGCTGACTGGACTTCTAACCCAAACTCTAGGAGACTCTCCAGGCAGCACCTCCCAACCTGAGCAATCACTTCTACCCATTAGCAGTCCCTGCCATTTCCACATGGGGGCTGCATGCATCCATACCCACTACATTTATTTTTTTTTCCTTTATTTATATATATTTGACATCAATTGTTGTCCCCATTTCCCACCACCATTTCACCAGTGCACCATCACCTCAGTCCTTTCTGCTCTTTCTGCCCTCAACCCATTCCCTTCCCCACAGTGTCCCCACTTTGTCCTTGTCTTTTTGTTTTTGTTGTATTGTGTTTTTGTTTTTTTCATTGCTGTTATTCTTTTTCTTGGTCCCTTATATGGTTCTCTTATATTCCTCCTAGGATTTTTAAAATATTTTTTATTTATGCATACAAGAGCTAGGGTACAGGCAAAGGTGTGGGATGTGTGTGTGAGAGGATTCACCAGAGATAGAGCAAGGAGCAGAACAGGCGGATCTACTGAAATACACTGATGAGGGGAGCAGTGGGCCAGACAAGAGAGGTCTCCTGCGCCAAGTGGGTCAGCTCCCTGGCCAAGGATCGAACTGGCACTGAAGTGGCTGTGGAACCATAGTGCAGTACTCAACCCCTTCCGCCACCAGGGAAGCCCTCACTACCTTTATGATGCTTCTTATCTCTGCTGTATGCTGACAACTCATTCTTTACAGTAAGTGCAGGAGAGAGGTCCTTTTACACTGGGATATTGCAAACTTAATATAAAACATTTCAGGCTCTGAAACATCCATCTAGATACACTATTTACACTGACAGTAATTTTCTGTGGCACGAGGTTACTCGGTTCAAAAACTTTCAAATTTCATACTTAACGGCTTTTTTTCTGATAAACTTTAACCATAATTAGAGCTATTGTTTATAACAGTTCAGTTAATGTCCTGTTCTTTTTTTTTTTAAGATTTATTGTATTTATGCATACAAGAGCTGGGGTACAGGCCAGAGGTGGAGGGGTGAGAGGATCACCAGAGACAGAGCAGGAAGTAGAACAGGCAGACTGACTGAAATACAGGGCTGAGGGGAGCAGCGGGCAAGACAGGAGAGGCCTGCTGTGCCGTGTGGGTTACCTCTGTGTCTGGGGATCGAACTGTGCTGCAGTCCAGCAGTGCTGCCAGTAGCTTCGTGGTGCTGAGACTTAATCCTTTGCATCACCAGTGAGGCCCTAAAGTTCTGCTCTTTTTGCAGTGATGCTGAGGCACCCACCTCGGCCTGGCAGCTCAGGGGCCCTGCTGTTCAGACAGCCTATAGATGAATGGCACACACTGGGCATTTATTTAATGCACACATATGCACATGCATGCACACATGTATACATACATGCACATGTGCTGCACACATACAAGTATATCCTGTGTGTAATAGATAAGAAAACAGAGATAAGAACAGTTTAGCCAGTTACTAATTGACAGAAGCAAGATGAGAATCCAACTGAATAATACCCCAGAGTACTTTGGTTTTGTTTATTTCTGGGTGTGTTTTGTTTCATCTTGTTTTGGCTAGACCTTAATACCTTAAGTAACCAGCACAAGAAAGTTGCACAAAACTGAGCCTACAATTTATGCACATTCATGATACAAACTTTCTAATCCAGCCCACCTCTATGTATCATGGAGCATCCTCCATAAACAGGATAGCTGGATGTGGCAGGCTGCTGCCCAAAAAAACATAAATTTACTGGTTTGCAGCCAGATGTGCTAGGTTTTCGTGTTAGATACATTTTATTTCTTCGGTCTTTTTCTGCACGTTAGAAATGTCACCACCTTTGAAAAGGTCACACTGACTTTAAATTAGTCAAGAATGAAAAAATGTATAATTGCCCTAGAGTATCTTTTGTAAAACTGCTTTCAGTTCCTAAAATTCTAAAAACATTTGTAAACAGTGATCTAATTTGCTAAGATGAGTTTTCTGTTTTTGGATGCTTACATAATGAAAAAGAAAATCAACAGCAATTCTTGAAATTTGCAGTGTGTTTGATCTGTGTCATTTTTTAACTTCTTAATTTGGTTATATCGTAGAATTTTACCATGAAATGCTTAATTATATAAACCACTGTTATAGAAATACAATTTTAAATCTTTTCTCACCCACATTAAGTTAGCAAAACTATTACATATAATTAAACATACATCCTCTGAATATATTTACTATTATTTTCCCATTTTCTAGTGCTAGCCCAAATCTGTTATTACATTTATTTGATATGATATCATTGTAGAGTTTTGTTAGTTTTGCTTATTTGTCTAATATTTTAGTTTCTTTTTATGAAAAACATACTGTAGCCCTGGAAACAAAATGAAGGTTTTTTTTTTTTTTTATGAATCAGTATTTTATGATTTTATGCATCAAAGATACTTTTTTTCATTACATATTAAGGTAGTGTCATGCAGAATTCAACAGTTATAATTCTTGTCACATGCATTTATCTTAATATACCTTCATTTTGACATTAGGAAACTAGCAATTTTAATCTAAAAATGGTAATTGCTTTTCTTCCCTATGTTCTAAAGTAGAACATCTTCTAAGGGAAGTCACATCTGATTAATGTGTAACTATTCTGGCTCTTCTAAATGTGCTCATTATTATATGTAAACAATCACCTTCTCATCCTATTGTCTTTGGTTTAAATAGCTTCCATTATCTTCTCTTATCATATTAGAACCTTTGAAATATGGATGTGACACAATTTAACTGATAGCACTCTTCCTAATTCTGACTGATAGGAAGTATTAAAGACAATTGAACTTCTTGTTAAATGCATGCATTCTCTTCTTTTTTATGAAAAAGAGCTAGTCATACAGTAGAGAGAAGAAAAGGAAGCAACTTTCATCGCTCCTGTCCTATTGTTTATCACTAGAGCTCCACTACATGATCAAGTTTCTAAGAGAGCGTATCTCAAGTCTATAAAGGGTACTAACATGACTGCTTCACCGCTTCATTGGACTTTGGAGGAGAGTCTCAAAGTTCTGTTACAGGGCAGGGAGAGGGGAACTTTAGAATTTTTAAACCTGCCCTCTTTAATTTTTTTTTAATTATTTATACAAGAGCTGACATACAGGCCAAATTCATGGGAGGTAAAAGGATTCACGAGAGCCAGAGTGAGGAGCAGAACAGGCAGACTGACTGAAATACAGGGCTGAGGGGAGCAGCGGGCGAGACAAGAGAGGTCTGCTGAGCCATGTGGGTCCCTTCCCTGGCTGGGAATTGAACTCATGCTGCTATACAGCAGTTGCTACACAGTACAGCTCTCAACCCGCTGCGCCACCAAGGAAGCCCCTTTAAATGGGTTTTGTTATTTGCTATATTAAGATAAATATATAAGGTTTTTAATGGAAATGAACTTTAATATAATTAGGGAACAATATAGAAAATATAAAGAATATAGTTATTAAATTAAGTATTTAAAGGATTTTTTTGAGGGTAAAAGTTACCCTCAAAAGTTAGGATTGGTTTAAAGTAAGGCTTAAAAGCCTGCCACAAATTTAAAGGATTTTTAGTAGAAATTTATAGAAAAGGGTTAGAGTTAGATAAATTTGGGAGGAAAAGCAGCAAAATTAAAATTAAGATGAAAGCTGTTATTGTTAACATTTTTATGGGTTTTTACTTATATTTGTTTTAACTAGTTTAAGACTAAAAAGTAAGCGTAATTTTTTTGCATGTCCCTCTGCTCCACGTGCCTCCTCCAGGTCTCCTTGCTGCTCTTTATCCTGCTTCCTTTTTTATCCCCCCCCCCTTTATTTTTTTGCATTTTTTTTCTTTGCTCATTTCTACCCTATTTAGGGCACAACTGGGATCCTGGACCTTCTCCATTTTTGGGGGACCACCCTGTTACAATCCCCTATAATGCTTATACCTGCAAGTGTCCTGTGAAAGTGGCCAAATAATTAAACCCAGAAACTCTAATGAACACCATAAAAAACTTTATAATATTTAACTAGAGAGGAGGAACCATCAATGGTATGTAATGAATCTAAGTGAATATCTAACTTTGTTTTTAAGCAACACCTTCATCACTGTGACTGAGGAAATAATCTTGAAAAGAGGCCCATGAGGTTCTTTTCAGGTCAGCTAAGACACAACGGAATATAGACCTCCTTCAGGACTGGTGTTACTAGGTATTGGTCTGGTTCATGCTGTTGCTTATAAGTAGTCTTCACTTTTCTATGTTCACCCAGTCGGGGAAGAGGGACTTCAGTGCTGGTGTTCGTGGAACATATATACTGGCCTTTTCTGTTTGAGGATATCAGCTTCTTTTGTTTCTTTGAATACAATATATCCCCCCACTCCCCATGGCTGCATTCCATCTGTATAAGAAGAGTTTTAATGAGAACTGAAAATGGATCACTCATCTGCATAGGGCCCCACTTCATCCTGGAAAATACCATTAAACATCCCTCCAGAAAGCACAGACAAGGAAAAGCTCAGGGCTTTTTTTGCATGTATAGTTTTATGACAAAAATTATAATAACTGGAAAATCAGAAAACTATCAAAAT
This sequence comes from Galemys pyrenaicus, assembly GCA_019455555.1. NCBI lineage: Eukaryota > Metazoa > Chordata > Mammalia > Eulipotyphla > Talpidae > Galemys > Galemys pyrenaicus. The sequence continues at coordinate 3,869,636 of JAGFMF010011484.1, read as the reverse complement.
CAAAATTTTGGTTTTTGTTGGCTTTTATTTTTTAAGATTTATTTATTTATGCATACAAGAACTGGGGTATAGGCCAGAAGTACAGAGGGTAAGAGGATTCACCAGAGACAGAGTGGGGAGCAGAATAGGTGGACCCACTGAAATACACTGCTGAGGGGAGTAGTGGGCAACATAGGAGAGATCTGCTGTGCCTTGCGTGTCCCGTCCCTGGCCAGGGATTAAACTTGTGCTGCAGTGGCTGAGGACAGCTTCATAATGCTGCAACTTAACCCCTTGCACCACAAGGGAGGCCCTTCAAAATGAAAAAAAAAAAAAAAAGATTTTATTTATGCATACAAGAGCTGTGGTACAGGTCGGAGGCGGAAGGTGAGAAGACTCACCAGAGTGGGAAGCAGAACAGGCAGATGGACTGATATACACTGCTAAGGGGAGCAGCGAGCAAGGCAGGGGAGGTCTGCTCCACCAAGTGGGTCCCGTCCCTGTCCAGGGATTGAACTCGCACTGCAGTAGCCACAGACACCACAGTGTGGCTCTCAACCCGTTGCACCACCAGGGAGGCCCCAAAATAAAAATTTTAAAAGCAAAATAAAATCCAACACAAATAGGTCATTTCTATGCATGTTTGTATGCACCTTGACAGACATTTTACAGTAGCACTTTAAAAGGTGAACAGTATGTCATTGAAATAATCTTGTTGCAGCCAAGTGGTTCCTAACATTTCTAAAACGTCAATGAATCATTTGATAGCTATATTTTTGTGCATAAATACAAATGTCTCCAGAAATTTGGTCAAAATATCAATTGTTTGTAATTTTATATTCTTTTTCAAGTTTGAGATACATAGACCAAAAAGGTGGACGTCATCTTGATAATGATTTTAAAAAGTCTTCTTTAAAAATTATTGTAGGTTCATAGGAAGTTGCACAGATAACACTGAATAGTGCCCCCCCAGGGTTCCCCAGTGATAGTTAAGTATCCAAACCAAGAGACATCAGTCTACAATAGGTGTATATAAATCAGTGCCATTTTATATGCTGTGTACTTTTGTTTAACTCCCACTGCAATCAATATACAACTCACTATACACCTACCTCCTCAATTATGTCCCCACAAAGATCTCGCTTATGATACCTCTTCACAGCTGTAGCTAACATACGCAGTAATTGTATACACTTTCTTGTAGTTATAGCCGTCTCTTGTCACCCTGCTGTACCTTATCTTAGCAACCACTACTCTGTTTTCCTCTTTAACTTTGCCATTTCAAAAATCTTATCTAACCGGGGGCCTCCCTGGTGGTGCAATGGGTTAAGTGACACACCGTGAAGTAAAATCAGCCACTGCAGCACAAGTTTGATCTCTGCCCCTGGCCAGGGAGGGGACCCACAGGGCACAGCAGACCTCTCCTGCCTCGCCTGCTGCTCCCCTCAGCAGTGTATTTCAGTCCATCTGCCTCTGCTCCCCACTCTGTCTCCTGTGGATCCTCTCACCCCCACCCCTGCACCTCTGGTCTTTACCCCAGCTCTTGTATGTATAAATAAATAAATCTTAGAAATAAATAAAGTCCAAAAAATGTTATCTAACTGGAATCCTATGGTATATAATTTTTTGAGATTGGCTTTTTTACTCAGCAAAATGTTCCATGATCTCTATCCAAGTTATTGTATGTTTCGTTTGTTCCTTTGCTGAGCTGAACTCAGCAAAGTGTCCATATAGATTGTGTCTACACATAGGTATAAAAAAAAAGTTTATGCACACCCCTATATATGTCTTTATTTGCTTTCCTTATTTGCTTTTCTTAAAAGCATTTATAAAAGATATTAGACTGTAAGTTATGCATTTTTCAATTTTTTTTAAATTTGTAGTATGCACATTCATTTCCATGACAGTTTTCTATATGAAAAGGTTTTTGTATCATTTTATTAGTATTCTAGTTTTTCCTTTGCTAGTCCTCCATCTGTTCATTTCATCTCTCAAAATATTACTGATTCTCAATAATATAGATTTTTTCTGTATTTCTAATAGTTAATAACTAAGTTTTCATGAAAGGAAAATAATAAAAAATTCTTTAGACATTTAAGTGTTTTTGGTGTTTTCCCCTCTCAATTTTCAGTAGGGGTAGTGAGAATTCTGTTTACAAATTACCTAGAATTTTCATAAATAAGAGAATTCTAGAGAAAGCCAAGAGAGATGTACAGTTCAGAAAACAATACTTACAGATTAGGAAAAACAGGGAACATTCAGACTCTTAAAATACTGAAACTTGCTTGTGTTTTTCTCTTAAACCAAAACACAGACAGTTTCTGATAAAATTATTAATATGAGTATTATGAGAAAGAGAAGCAGCAGACATATGAGAATAATATTATTGATTAATTGATGATTTAACAATATATTTTTGGGCTTATCATCCTTTCTAAAAATCCATGAAGAGGGACCTCCCTGGTGGTGCAGTGGGTTTAAGCTACACACTATAAAGCAAACCACAGCCACTGCAGCACGAGTTCCATCCCCGCCACCAGCCAGGGAGGGGACCCAAATGGCACAGCAGACCTCTCCTGCCTTGCCCTCCAGCTGCTCCCCTCAGCAGTGTGTTTAATCTAACTGTTCTGTTCCCTACTCTATCTAGGGTGGATCTTCTCATCCCCCATACCTCTGACCTGTACCCCAGTTCTTGTGTGCATAAATAAATCTTTTTTTAAAAAATCTATGAACAGAAAATTAGCCAATTGACTTGCTTTATCTATAATAATTTTTATATTTGTATGAGTTCATTTTTTTAAGTATAAAAGCTTTTCACGTATATATATGTAATTCTCATATCTATTCATAAGGGAGCTGAGAGTTTAGGAGAAAAGGATGTGTGGTTTATGGGAAGAGAAGAGGGTGCTATATTTTAATTTCAAACTCATTACTATTATCTTTGCACCAAAGGCAAGTGTTTCACCCTGAATCTCAGTTCTGTTACTGTCAAAATGAAGATGTGATGTCAAAAATACCTAGTAGATGTTTTCTCTGTTGTCAATGAGGAAGTGAATTATACTTGTATGTGTTTTATGCATGTATAGTTGCATATGTATTCATGTATTTGAAAACACATGGGTAGACATGTTTGAGAGAATATACTAAAAAGATAATGACTTATGGGGCCCCCTGTGGCACAGGGGTTAAGTCTCAGAGCTATCAAGCCACTATGACCTGAGTTCAATCCAGTTCCCCAGCCAGGGAGCTGACACACACAGGATGCAGCAGACCTCTCCTGCCTGGCCCACTGATCCCCTCAGCAGTGTATTTCAGTCCATCTGCCTGTTCTGCTCCCCACTCTGTCTCTGGCAAATCCTCTCACTCTCCCACCTCTGGCCTATACCCCAGTTCTTGTACGCATAAATAACTAAAATTAAATCTTAAGAAAAAAAAAAAAGATGATGACTTATAAGGAAATGGGTCTCCATGGTACTGGATACAAAAACAAGTTAGCTGGAATCAGATGACAGAAACCAGGAATGCAAAGTCCTCTGGAACCCTTTAGAGTTTCACTTTGCATTTATATTCTCCAATTTACATAGTACAACTCTGAAGGAAAGTGAGTTGCACTTCTTCACAGGAAGCATGGCAGTCAACTAAAATGTCTGAACTTTCTATTTTGTGAGATAGTTAGAGAATCACCTGCTTATGTTAATGCTTGCGATTGTTGATTTCCTTCCCTTTAATCCAAGCATTGGACAGAATATAAAGGTTAGAGAAAGAATGAAGAATTCCGTCTTCCCTGATTATAGGAATAACATTTTTCATTGCCCATCGGGAGGAGTTCATCAGCACTGATTCCTTTCCAGCAGGTATCACCAGCCAAGTGATACCAACTGACATCTGCTTTCTCTCTCACCTTTCCCTCTCACATATGACAGCATTCAAACAAGTGAAGATAAAATCGTATGTTAATAAGCTGAGGCTTGGCAGATTTTTTTTTAATAGACGCATGCAGATCTTTCTTAGCTGTATGCTTTAGAACAAATCAGTTTTCAGTGAGGGACCTGGACCTTTCTTCCAGGACAATCTCACTCTATCAGAAGGAATCTGGGACCAACACTTCCACCTTCTAGTCCTAACACAATTGTGTGAAATCACCATTCCTTCCTGCATATCAAAGTCAGAAGCTACATGTGGGAGAACGGTGAATTACAAGGTGTCAGGGAAGTTGCCTTTAAGGAGTATGCCCAGTGGTGTCTGGGGGTGGATGGGTGAAATAACAGAGAAAGGGAAGATAATTTCAAAACTTCAGTGTGAAATAGTTGCTTTCCCCAAAAAATTATTAAATTATTTTTTAGGCTGGCACTGCATTCAATTCAGTGGTGATTAAGTTCAGATTTTAGAGAGCTACATGAAGAAGCAGGGTTCGTTCCAACAATCTACTAACAGAGCTGTGCTCTCTGTTCTGCCAGTCACTTAACATGCTTGAGGCATCAACTCTGTTCCCTGAGCCTTGGTGATGAGAGAGGGTTGGGATTTCTCAGTGAGAAGAACATTAATTCGGAGCAGGATGGGATACTACCATTTAATTGTATCAGGTTCATTTTGCAATAATTATACACATAACCCTTGCAAAGAAAACTTTACAAGTAATACCATCCATTACAGATAGTGTTAGTTTGGGCACTGTAGTGGCATAGAATGAGTTAAAATATTAATTTGCCATCTCTTCGGGAAGTTTAGAGGAGTGTACTCAATGGATAAGACACTGATGAGGAGAGTTGTAATAGAAAAGGAGATGATGGGGCCTCCCTGGTAGCACAGTGGGTTAAGCAACACACTATGAAGCAAACCGCAGCCACTGCAGCAGGAGTTCGATTCCTGCCGCCAGCCAGGGAGGGGACCCACAGGGCACAGCAGACCTCTCCTGCTCTCCCACTGCTCCCCTCAGAAGTGTGTTTCAGTTGATCTGCCTGTTCTGCTCCCCACTCTGTCTCTGGTGAATCCTTTCACCGCCCTGGACCCTGGCCTGTACCCCAGCTCTTGTATGCATAAATAAATCTTAAAAAAAAAAGAAAAGGAGGTTACACTATGCTGGGAAGTTCCCAGGCAGCAAGAACACATTTCCTACTGGCATGGCGGAGAAAGATAAGTGAAAGCAGAAAACAGGTCATCTGACACTGTTGGGCAAATACAAATGAACCAGGGTGCCATAGTGTTTGGATACATTTAGTGCTTCCTTACTGTTGAGTAGCCTGCTTGTCTTATTCGAGATGATATATCTGGCACTTTTAAGACATCCCCTTTCCTTATTTGATCTGGCTTAGAGGATCAAAGGGCAAATAAAACCACTCATTAACATCTCAATAGATATTTACTAAAGTTCTCTTTTTAGATTGGCATTATACTCAGTTCATGGGGCATGAAGATGAAGATGAGACCACATAAGACAGATCTCTGCCCTCTGGGACTTTGGGAATGTAAAACAGTGGATATTTTTTCTGCCTGAATTTCAGGAGATTTCTATTAGAGTCATTGATTTCTTTTTGGTATTCTATGTTCAGAGATAGTCACATAATACTGTGATTAAGTGTACGCCTAGGGAGGATTTGTTCTTAGCTCCATTCCTTTGTTGCCATGGCGTTATGGATCCCAAAGGCTTTTGCCAATTAACCCCCCATAAATTTTGAACGAGCCAATAGGTTTCAAGTATGGAACATCCTCGAGTTACTATCTGCTGGCTACTCAGAACCCAACTGATAAATCATCAAAAATCTGGATCCCAATCAAGGTTCAAGTCCAGTGTCACCCATTCCATTTTCTTAGCTTCAACACCTATCAATGATCATCTGTAGTAGGTACTGGACTAAATTTTTAGTTATCATTTCCAATTAAGTATCACAGCACACTAATAATATTTAAGTTTTTTTGTGTGAACTTGAGTAGGCCAGAGTATCCAGATCAATTTTTATCTAGGCATTTCTGCACGTGGTATCTAGGTGAAATGAGCATTTGAATCCTAGGACTCAATATAGCATGTGATACCCAGGACTGAGTAAAGCAGGGTGCCCTCCCCCATGGGTGGGCAGCATCCCATGCTTTGAGAGCCATATACAGAAAAAAAAAAAAAAAAAAAACAGTAAAAATGATGAGTCCCCTTTTCCTGCCTTACTGACTGAACTTAAATACCTCCCATCATCTTCACCTACTGTTAGACTGAGATTTACATCTTTGACACCTCTGGATCTCAGACCTTTGGGCTGAAACTTAATTAAAAAACACTGGGACTCCAATTGAGATACCTCAATTTTTTTCTTTCTATATCAATAAATTTTTATGACACATGTGATATAAATTTATATATGCATATCCACATATATGTGTACATATATGTCCTTATATACATATACACAAATAGATATAGCTAGATATAGAGAAGAGATGGACTAATAGATTGATAGATAGCAGGTAGATGGATAGAAATGGATAGCTAAGTAGGCAGATATGTTGGTTCTATATCTCTGGAGATCTCTAAATAATACATGTACATCCAATGCTTAAAACCCAGTTTTGGATTGATCTCCCTCAAATATAGCAGAAAGTTTATGAGGCAAGTGATTTAAAATCTGTTAGCAGTCTAGAACCCCACTCACCAGTTCTAGGTTCGACCATTCATCACTTGAAATACAAACAAAAGGGTCTTTAATGCAACAAAGAGACAAAAAAAAAAATCAAAATCAAAAAAGTGGAGGAAGAACTAGTGTTAATGTGATGACTGAGGGGCACCCTATGGACCCCTAAACTTCCATGTTCTGAATAGCTTCTGCCATCTGTCACATAAAGGCAATACCTATTCTTAGTGTGTAAGACCTTTAATAGACTTGGTGTTCACAGCATAGAGAGGGAAGAGAGGAAAGGAAAATAGTTCCCCAGTAAAATACCCAGTTACCATCCCTTCATGGGCTAAATGTCCAGTCCAACAGGGTTGGCCAAAATGGACCCACTGAGGCCTGAAAGCTTGCCACAAGTCTAAGGTAGCTTCTTGTGGGGAACCATAGGAAAGGGGTAGAAGGGACCAGGAAAGTCTGGGAGGAAAGGAACAAAAATCAAAGTGCAGGTCAATCTAAAGGATGCCTCTCCACGGGTCTCTCACCCATGATTCTTTCAAGTGTTTCCTTACATGCCCCTGGTGCTAGTCCAAGGCCTAGAAACAAGTATGGCTTCTTCTACATATGTTTCTCTGCTCCAAGTGCCTCCTGCAAGTCTTCTCTCCCAATCCCTTGTTAATTTCCCTTGATGGCTCAGCTACACCCTTCATTAAGTGTGGCAGGGAATATGGCAACTCCCCTTTTTATATTATACTGTTACACTGGCCAGCAGCGGAATAAAGATAAGTGCCAATCAACCATCACGGTGCCAGGTCGAGCTGCAGCTACAGGAGTTGGCAGGGTGCAGCAGAGTCTGCCCCTATTGAGGTCAGGGTTCCCCTAGCCCAAGGGCAAGTGGGGAGGTCCACAGTACTGAGGTTTTTCAGGTGCAAAGCTCAGCTGCCCCAGGCTGCTCCAGTAATAGTTTTTCACATGTCCACAAGAAGACTTTTCCAGTATATTTCACCTTGGTGTGGAGAACTAAAGTTAACTGAGAAACTGGGGGACAAGGGAGGGACTATTACCATTAATTAAGAAGACAGACTACCCATATTTAGGGATATATCCAGAAATAAGCCTTTATGGACAAACCAAGCTAAAGCTGGGCAAATATCCAGCAGTAAGGTTTTGTCCTAGGAAACCATGTGAACCACCCTCCTCTTCATTGGAGCTCTAAGCCCCTTACCTTGAGAATGGGTTTTATACCCCTCCCTTCCTGACCAGAGTCAGGACCTGCGTCATCATTGTCACTCTCCTCCACTCCCCTCCACCTCTCATGCATGCATTATTAACTTGATTTTTTTCCTTTGCTAATGCCGTTTATGCTTGTTTTGATTACTCAGCCAGAAAGGAACCCAGAGGTGTAGGAGAATTTCCTCCCTGTCCTAATGCCAGACATAATAAAATAAAAGGAACATTTTACTAAATTATTAAAACAATGTTTTAAAAGAAAATGTGATACATTGATGATAAAAGATTACATTGGTAATAAGTTAGAGATGATGTTGTAGAATAATATTATCTTTAATAATTAAAGTTATTAGTATTAGAGCCCAATAATAATAATAGCCACAGAGATTTAGAAAACACTTTCCTGTTTATATGGGAGATTCCATCTCACCTCATTGGAATCTCAGAAAATCTCTATAAATTTGAAGTTTATGATGATTTCCACTAGATAAAAAGTAAAAAGGATGTTTGAACCATTAAGAGATTTTACAAAGAGCACATGGAAGGCAAGAGTGTGAAGACCTTGACAACTGCTACCTTCTGGGCATGGTTCTCACTCCACATTACAGGTAGTAACTGAAGGTCTAGATAGACAGAGTGCTGCCATTCCTCAGGCACTTTGTTCATTTTGTTAATCCCTTTAAAGACCAAACTCATATGACTCTTAGAAATTCTTTTCTCTATTTCCCCTTTTACATCAAAATATGTCACAATTTTTATACTTACTATCAGCTCTCTATGCTGCTGTTCTCATTTTGCATTGTCTTCTTAAATAAGTAGTAAGCTCATTGTAGACGCAGATGAAATCATTCCTGTCTTATTAACATCCCAGAAGCTACTGTAGTGCTAACAACATAGCATATTTTAAAGCTCATAAAAGAAATTCAGACTCACGTGTTTATTGATTAATTTAACCCCTTTCCTGCTCACACATTTTTTTTCTGAAAAATATGATAACAGAGTAATTCCACACTTTGGGTGACTGATGTTTACTGAATTCATAAGTGCTTCTAAGGATGATATATTTGTGAATTTTTAAAAATTAATCCTATTTTGTTAAAATATGAAATTCAAAAAAATTATTGGAAATAAACAGGGATAGAATTCTATGTAAGCACCCATCGTACATTCATGAACAGAAATTACCTCATATCTCTCTGGACTAGTGTAGGTAGTCAAGTCATCAAAGAAGCATTGGCTAGGTTGATGAGACTACAATAAAAAATACATAATAATAATAATATTTGTACTTCCCATATAGTTGGGAGAGACCAAGCATTGCTCCATAACTCTCAGTAAGGTTTGGGTATCATTTCATATAGCTTAGCTAAAACAAAGGAGGTTATGGGGAGAAAGGAAGCTCAGATGGAGTTTAATGAGGAAGGCACAGAAAACAAAGGTATACAGATTTGTGTGTTCCTTCTCCATTAAAAAAAGGTAAGGAGATTAGGTCTTCCCAGTATGGGGAGGGAAACACCATTACAGAGAAAAGTTCAATATAAATGTCTTTATCAAAAGCAACTTCCACCCAGCCTTCAGAACCCTCCCTTGAAATCAGCCTTTTTTCAGGAAGACCTGTTTTGGAATGGCATATATTTTGCTTCTTGACAATAGCTTAAGGACAAGTGGAAATTGTCTGAATGGTCTCCCTACTGAGTTTCAATGAAGCTATGTCTCAACCAACCACTTTAAAAAAATATATTTGTTTTACTTATTTATGCTCACAAGAGCTATAGGCCACAGGTGCAGGGGTGGTAAAAGGATTCACCAGAATCAAATAGGAAGCAGAACAGGTGGATTTATTGAAATACACTGCTGAGGGGAACAGTGGGTGAGACAGAAGAGGTCTGCTCCACCATGTGGGTCAGTTCTCTGTCTGGAAATCGAACTCATACTGCAGTGACTGCTGATAGCTTCATAGTGCTGAGACTTAACCCTGTGCCACCAGGGAGTCCCTTCATTAACCACTTTTACACCAAATATTTTACTTCTGAAAACCTGTTGAAGACCATTGGATCCATATGAGGAACACCTTATTCCCTGCAGTTCTCTTCTAGGGAATTTTTCAACAGTTTATTTGTGGTGATTAAATGGTTATATGGAATTTCTAAGATGTTTGTTTTTCTCTATCTTTCCACTGATCTAAATATGTCCAGAGGAGATTATTTCTGATGGAGTTTTACTGTTAACTATTAATTCTATACGTTGTTTAGCTATACTGTTTTCTTTTAGTGGGAAAAGGTCACTTTTCATTTTGTTACTTATGAAAATCTCGAAAAGAGACCAGCCTTTTAATGTCCTCCATCTTGAATCAATGCTCAAGTTAATGTCAGGTCATAATTAATCCTGTCAAAGTACTGAAATAAGTCCTCTGTCTGCACATGTGGTTGTGGTATTTCTCTGTTCATGAGTCATCATCATAAAAATAATGAAATAAGGCAGCAATGACAGGTTTCCAGATGAGTAAGGCAAAGAGCTGGGGGAGAAGAGCTGGAAAAAGAAAGCATGAGGGATTCTTTAGTCTATTTCTCCATGTTTCCATTTCTAAGAATCTAGAAGGAACTCTTCTTAAAATAAGTCATGCATCATTGGTCCCCGCCGATTCCTGCGTGGCTTATGCCCTGAAGTAAGTAAGCCTTCCTGAAAGTTTCTAGACGTCTCCTAAGAGAAATTCAAATGTTTTTAGCCAGAAGATTCCATAAGAATCAAATTGGGCCACAAAGCATAAGACCCTCATCTGGGGGGCTACTGTTCCCTTCTCCAGACCCTGAGCACCTCTGGGCACATTTCTTATCTCTGGACAAAGATTGCTGCTGTGTGCCAGGACTTCCGCTAGAGGGCCTCTGTTGTGAGTCTCTGCCTCTGGAGCCCTTAAGACTTTGACTACATAGTGGTCTGAGTTAGAAAGAAAAACATAATACCCCAAAATGTCCTTTTGGTGAAAGGCCAGTTTCACAGCAGAGCAGCGAAGGCTGGTTGGTGGCTACTTTAAAAAAATTTACATGTGAAATTCTGTAAGAGCCTATACCAGAAAGACCTAATCTAATGGTCAATCTCTTTTCTTTTTTTTTTTATTTTTTTAAATTTATTTTTATTTATTAATTATATTTGACATCATTTGTAGTCCCCAGGGAGTACCCACCACCATTTCACCCATGCACCATCACCTCAGTCCCTTGTGCACTCTCTGCCCTCATCCCTGTCTTTGCCCTCCCCCCTTCCCCTCCCCCCATGGTCCCTTTGGTTTATCCTGGCTATTTGGTCTTGTTGAGTTTTTTTGTTTACTTTTGGTTATACTTGCCCAATTCCTTGAGCTTATTCTTTGTTGTTGTTGTTGTTCTTTCATACTCCTCCTAATAGTGAAGCCATCCGATATATTTCTCTTGCCTTCTGACTTGTTTCACTGAGTATAATTCCTTCTAACCCCATCCATGTTTCTATAAATGGCCCTAGTTTATCATTTTTGATTGCTGAATAGTATTCCATTGTGTATATGTACCACATCTTCTTGATCCAGTCATCTACTTTTGGGCTTTTGGATCTCTTTTCAATGGTGAAGACGGAACTTAATTTGCATACCTTTGCCTACGATAAGTTCCTGAGTAACCCCTCAAAATGATCTGCCTTTTCTCCTCTGCCCTGAAGTCCTTCTGTCTTAGTTAAGCCATTAAGTTGACTCCAGGAGCCACATGAGAAGCCAGTCACGCTGGGTCTCTTCCATCTATCCAAGTACCCATGCTTTTATTAAACTTCTGTTGGATTTTTTCTTTGGTGAATCTGTATGCCACTTGTTTGGTTGCTTGCCAACCTAGAAGAACCCAGAAGGATGATGTCCTTTGTACCATGACAGAGATAAAGGGAAGGAGCTCTTTTATTATTTTAGGTAAAAAAATATATACTGTAAACACGTGGTGGAATGGCAGCACTTATGCCTCCAACAGCATATTGGAGTAGTCTACCCCTTTCACCCCTAGTATGTCTGATACTAGGACCTGGGGAAAGGTTAGTGACAGCTAGGAGGGAAAAGACATGCCCAGGGGTAGCTGTGCTTTGTTGGACTGCCCCATGTTATGGTCAGTTCTTTCCATGAGACTTCTTTGTCCTTCCTACAGAAAGGCTTTCTTTGGTTAGTTGTTAGTTGCAAGTCTATTCATCAGTTACCTATGTCTGCCTCAGGGTGAGTCAGTGATTGGCTCTAGTGCTAGACAGACCTACGAATGTGTTAATGCAGAAAATGTTAGCTAAAATCCTCTCATTAAAAACAAAAGTGTTTACCTACTGCAACTTTTACAAGTGAAATTTGATCTACAAAGTAGAAAAGTAGACCCAGCATCAAAAGCTACCCTTGCATTTGCTCCGTTCTCAGGCATTATCCAAGTACTTTTTTTCTTTTGGGTTAAAGAAGGAAAAGGATTATAAATAGGGAGCCACAATTTTTGCAGAACAAATTAAAAACATGTTTCCTGTTTAAAATAAGCTAGGTTTCTTGAGAACCATGGGGGAAAGATATATGTTCTTATATTTGTACTTTTTATTTTCAGTAATGTGTGTGTTCAAAGCAATAAGCTTGGAAGTCAAAGAGACCCTGGCTCATAACTTAGCTCTGACATGCACTAGCTATAGACAGATGTGAGTTATAGAACCTCTTTGAATGGCTACTTCTCATATGTGCATCAAGCTTCACAATCCGACCCAATCAAGGGGATTGCTTTTAAGATTAGAGGACACAATACCTGTAAAATAGGGAGCAAGTATAACACAGTATCAAGTACGAGGCTCCCAGTGATGTGAATCTCATCATTGCTATTAGTAGATGTACTAGTTGTAGCAGTAATAACCATACAGCAGGTCCTTGTCTAAATGACTGATTCCTTCAATGGCATTTCATTATAACGTTCACTGATGAGGGAAAATAATGGCCAGTTGAATTTGAACTAAAAGACATTATTCAAGCACCTGCTTTCATTATACATTTCTTCCCTGATAGTCACAAATTCCAACAACCCAGCAATAACATGAAGTGAGGACTTAATGTAATAATAGCAGTAGTAGGGATGAACGTGCAATAGTAGTAGTAGGAATAATAATGTTCTAATGACTAGAAAGCCATCATTGAACAAATGAGTACTAGTTTTAATCACTAAAATGTTACTATCCAATATTTGGGGAAGAAGAAGAGTATGATCTTTGGGTCTGTCATCCCGATCTCATGCAAAGCTAGCTCAAGGAGCAAAATGGGAAATGGCGTCTCATCAATGTTTAATAGCCTGAACAGGGCTCCAGGTCAAGTACTGCCTTTGCCTCCTTGAACAAGAACTTATTATACTGTCTTTTGGCTTATTTTTTTCTTAACGGTGATTTTTCTTATGCTCCTCTTTTTTTATTAAATATAGAGTTTATGGATTTAGTTTCTGCTAACTATATTATAATCCCTTACAAAACTCAAACATTTCAGAAGGCTGAAAAATTAGTAATCTCTATTACACACTGTTGCAAGTCCATCTATCAGCGATCAACAACTTTAAGAATTTGGGAGTGCCATTCACAATACTTTTGTGCTTATATAAATAGTCTACTTTAACAGAAAAGTAGTCTTTTATTTTACATATGAACCGGTAACTTGTTTACATCAGCTAAGAAGTTATCAGGAGTAGATTTCCAGGTGCACATGCACAAATGTAACACATTATTTTCAGAACTACATAAAATATCATTGTATAGTCGGGCCATAATTTTTTAAATATTTTTTTAAAGATTTATTTTATTTATGCATACAGTCACTGGGGTACAGGCCAGAGGTGTGGGGGGTGAGAGGATTCACCACAGACAGAGTGGGGAGCAGAACAGACAGATGGACTGAAGTACACTGCTGAGGGGAGCAGCTGAAGAGGCAGGAGAGGTCTGCTGCGCCATGTGGGTCCCCTCCCTGGCCGGCAGCAGGGATCGAACTCATGCTGCAGTGGCTGCGGTTTGCTTCACAGTGCGTTGCTTAACCCACTGCACCACCCGGGAGGCCCCAATTTTTTAAACATTTTTGTATGGATTGACATTTAGTTTTATTTTATGTAAGGGTATTACATAACATTTTTGCATAAATATTCTTCTTTGGTGATATATTTATATCTATGTGATAGATGCCTTGGGATTTCTGTCTCAAAGTCATTAACATCTTTTCTTTTTAATTGAGAAGGCCATGTCACTTTTTTAAAGGTTGGTAAAAATTTAAAATACTAGAAGCATAGTATACTACCCATTTCTTCACACTATTAAAATGTTGAAAATGTCATTTTAGTGTCACTTTATTTTTTATTACATTGCCTACTAAAATTGTGCCCTCCCCCTCATTTTTAAATTCATCATTGTACTTTATTTTCTGTGAATTGTTTGTTCCCATCTTGATTTATTTTTATCTAATAAGCATTTTCCAAAGATAAAGCCATTTGTCTTTTTAATTGTTATATGCATGTTTTTGGTATTAATGATATTAAAACTCTGGGTTTGTTATGACTTTGCTAAATAAACATTCATTTAGGGTAGAGCTCAGGGAAGGTGGAATAAAGAAGTTTACTACTCAGTTCCCAGAGGAGTTACATGCACAATTCAAGGTGTCATGGAGGTCAGGGCAGAGAAAGCCACAGAAAGTGATCAAGTGCCTTTATTAGGGTTTGTGGATGCAGTGCTTTGGGGTCCCTGGACTAACTGGTCAATCGTCCCCGTAGAGGGCTGGAGTTTCAGTATATATGATGAAGCTCTTAAGTAATATGTGCAAAGGGGAATGTCATGGTCAGAAGGGCTGCTTATCTCCAGGGTCTTGGGGGGAGTGACGTGGAGACTTCATATTCATTTGTGACTGCTGGAACTCTTCCCAGGCCATGTGCTTCAGGGAGGGGCAGGGGACAGTTCAAGGTCTCTGCAGACTCCTGTGTCAAACCAAATGGACGTGGAGACAATATGGCGGAGTAATTTAATAAATTCTCAACAGTGGTTCATGAATGACAAACATCTCACATTTGACTATTATCTTTTTATTTTGTGTTTGGTGTTTCAGTGGCCAAATGAAATCAACCTTAATTTTGATATAGTCTGATCTGTCATGCTTTGAATCTTTGGTTTCGAAGTTTTCTTGCTTAAAATGTCCTATATGAGCTTGAATTTGGGACACGTTTCTCTGTAGGTCTTAACATTTTTCAGTATGATTTTGTTCTTGGATTTTTAAATCCATCTGGAGTTTGTTTTATAAATTACATGTTCTGAAAATTTGTTTGGGAGTAAGGTATAATGATATTGGTAATGTATCTCTGGAAATTAAAAAATCTGCTCTCTTCCACAATGACTTTCAAAGTTGCACATATTCTTAATTTATTTTCTGAATTCACCCTACAAAGAGCTCTCAGTTCACACATGTAGCAAGGACCCCAAGGCACCAAGTCCAGTCAGAGAGACCACACCATGTGTGTCTGGCTGAGCTGGCCATCTGCACGGTATTACCCAACCATTCTTACATAATTCTACTTCACCCAATTCCTTATTCACAATCGGCAGTTCTGGATTCTGGTCTACAAGTTAAAAATTAAATTTGGGCCTACATGAATGGGACAAGATTACTATTTCCTAAGCAACAAAGGTCTCTCCACTTTTTTCTTTTGCTTTGTTTTGCCTTATTATTTTAGTCTTGAGGGGAAAAGTAGTGAAGCTGAAGATCATGTTTCTCAAATATAAATATTTCAATTTCAGAGACTGAAAACTGTAGTGAGAACATTAATAGTTTTGGACTCCTGTCTCTTGCAGGGGTGTAAAGGAAATCTTCCCACATACCTCTGGGCTCTTCTGGGCTGGTTTACAATCAAACAAGCACCAATCAGACAGATCAATAAGAGGCAATTTAATAATGTCTACTCCCCTTTATAAGGAGAAGACACAGTGTGACTGAATGGTTCACCCAGGTGACTTTGGATACCATCTTAAATAGCCAAGCAGATGCAGAAATACTTTGGGTGGGAGAAAGGTAAGGTCAGTTCAGGAGGTGAGTATGCAAATTAAGTTCTGTCTTCTTTTAAAGAAGTGAGGAGATTAGGTATTCCTGGGTATCCCTTCACAGAAGTTTCTGGGCAAAACATTTATTCAAAAATAACTTCCTATCTTCAGAGCCTTTCTCATAAAATGCAATTTTGCTAAAAAGACATATTTTGGAGGGGTAGATTTTTGCTCCCCTCCACCTTATATATGAATTCAAAGGTACAACCTCCTAATTCTCAGTATTTAAATTAACTATTCAGTCCCCATGTCATTGGCTTATTTTTCCATTATGTATGGACTCAAATTATTATAAAATTAAAACATCTCTGATAATACAAAGCAAAAAAATAACAAATGAATCACCACCTCCAGCATGGTGAGAAATAAAATTAAAACTTATGATAATATAATTAATAAATCCATGTGAAGATTAAATGAGATTTCATGTGGAAAGCATTGGCACAGAGTATTCAATATTATGTATTTTAACTTTTTTTGTGATATCTTATTTGTGCAAGATTATAAATATAAATAATTTGCTTTAGACTTTTGAGTTAGTGTTCTTTTTATAGTCTCTCATTCTCCATAGTTTTGGAAGTAATGTATAATATGTATGCAAGTGTGTAGACAATTGTACACACACATAGATGAAATTACCACATTAATATAATTAAAACATATCTCCCACATAACTGCTGCTATCCTATTTTGACAAATCACTGTCTGTGCCTTAGGACTCCCCTTAGGAAGAGTGGGGGTGGGCATGGTTTGAGGAAGGTACTTTTTAAATTAATTAAAAAATATATATTGTTGTAGTCTCCATAGTTCTCCCATCACCGTTATACCTGTGAACCATCTTCCCTTGTGTTCATCCCTCCCCTATTTTATACAACCCACCCCATTGCTATATGACTCAGTTCTAGGGTCAGCTTGCTAGTTTTGACTTTTTCTTGACCTTTTGTTTGGTATCTCTCTATTCCACGTGTAAATGAGACCATCCAGTATTTATCTTTTTCCTTATGACTTAGTTCACATACCATAATCCCTTTCAGCTCCGTCCATGTTGGCGCAAATGACATGACTTGGTCTATTTTGATCACTGAGTAATACTCCACTGTATAAATATATCACAACTTTTTGATCCATTCATCTATTTTGGGACCTTTGGAAATGATACTTGAGACAATTAAACATCGCTGTTGAGGAGGAATGCAATTCGTAATAAATACCCAGTTGTGCACAGTATATACATGTGTATATAGACATATATAATTAATTTTGCTAATTCTGACAAACTTATGAGTTTGCCATAAAATAAGCAAATACAGGAGATAAAGAACTACATTGTTTCTTTTTTTTAAGATTTTATGCATATAAGAACTGGGGTACAGGCCAGAGTTGTGGGAGGTGAGAGGATTCACCATAGACAGAGTTCACCATAGAAGCAAAACAGGAGATCAACTGAAACACACTGCTGAAGGGAGCAGCAGGCAAGGCAGGAGAGGTCTGCTGTGCCATATGGGTCCCTTCCCTGGCCAGGGATCAAACTCAGGCTGCTGTGCTACAGATGATTCACAGTGCTGTGTTCAACCCGCTGCGCCACCAGGGAGGCCCCTGCATTATTTCTTAATGACAAATCTAAGTTGGGAAGTTCAATTAGAATTGGGATCTTCCTACTCCCTCATACATCCCCATTTCACCTTACAGCATCTGTGAGTTGAAAAGTAAGAAATTCATTGTGATCCACAAGATGTTTTAGGAGCTATAGTAAGAGGCAATAATATTTCACATACTTTTGCTACATCCCATTGCTTGGAATATAAGATATTCCATCTTTAAAAAATTATCTTCATATATATACATATATATATGTATATATATATGCACATCCAGATAACAAGTCAGCTTTTATCCATCCTGTATTAGTTAGGATATAAAAATAAATCACCTGAGTAAAGGTGTTCCTTTATGACAGAATCACTTACAAAATGCATCACTTTGAAAATAACACAATAGAAATTTAGGATACTCAGGAGATTGGTACTCAAAATATTAACTTTTAACAAAGACCAAATATGAATGATAGTAGTGCCCACATTTGGAACATTCTAGTATAGCTTTGAGGTGAAGCTAAATTAATCATGATAATTAGCTTTAAATTCTCAAAAGTTCCCATTACCATTTCTTTAGCTTTTAGCATTAATATTTTATATGCATTTTATATTAGGAAATTATGTCAGAGAAACTGTTATGATGAAAAATATTTTTTTTGCTTTGAAAATTAACTTAGTGAGTAATGTGAAGACCACTATTTTAATTTTTCTTCATAATTACTTCTTAAATTTTAAATTACTCTTAAATTGCTATTGAACAGCGAAAGGATGAGAATAACTGTTCATAATTGGTGATGGATCTTTTTGAAGGCAGATTTTGAGGTTGGCAGATAATACTAGGTAAAGTTAGCAACTGTAAAATGATTCTTGAAAAGCTTTCCAAATGATATTGTGTGTGCACATACTTTTGTGTTCCAAAGATAAACTTGTGTATTTGCACTACATTTTTTTTTTTTAAAGTCTGAGTATAAACACAAAGACTTTTTTGTCAGAACATTCTTTGTCAGAACAATGCATTTTTCAGAAATAAATTTAAATAAATTATTTTAAAAGAGAACAAGCATTTTAAAAAGACTCTGCTATCTACAAAGTTCTTATCATTAACCACTGGAAAAAGATTGATTCTTTTCCCAAAAAGAATTGGAAAAAGATTGATTCTTTCCCAAAGGGAAAGAAAATAATGGTGATAGTAGGTGGTACCAGTTCTGGCGAGGAAATGACAGAACCACAAGCAACTTTCTCAGGGGTCCATCCAAACCTACCTAGTTGTCCTGAAGGTAGAGAACCAAAGTTTTTGTTTAAATTAATGAAGTTTGTCTCAGAGCAGAAGTTTCATTGATGCCTAGCTTAACCCTTTCTCTTTATCAGTGATTTACCATGGTCAAAGCACTTTTGACACGCACTTAAGAATAAACTTTTGTGGGCCTCCCTGGTGGCGCAGTGGGTTAAGCAACGCACTGTGAAGCAAACCGCAGCCACTGCAGCATGAGTTCGATCCCTGCTGCCGGCCAGGGAGGGGACCCACATGGTGCTGCAGACCTCTCCTGCTGTGCTAGCTGCTCCCCTCAGCAGTGTACCTCCATTGATCTGCCTGTTCTGCTCCCTGCTCTCTATGGTGAATCCTCTCGCCCCCCCACACCTCTGGCCTGTACCCCAGTGCTTGTATGCATAAATAAATAAATCTTCTATTAAAAAAAAGGATAAATTTTTGTAAGAACCCTTACAAAGACTATGTGTCTTAGAAAATAGAGCCTATCAGGACAATTCTTCCATACTCTCCTGTGTTGATAATGGCAGGTGGGGTGAATTAAAGTTACCTGTTAAAATGAACTTTGGGAGCCTCTTTGGTAGCACACGGTGTTAAGTCGCAACACTATGAAGCTATCTGCAGCCACAGCACAAGTTCGATCCCCTGCCAGGGGGGACCCACATGGCGCAGCAGACCTCCTCTGTCTCATCCAGTGCTCCCCTCAGCGGTGTGTTTCAGTAGATCCACCTGTTCTGCTCTCCACTCTGTCTCTGGTGAATTCTCTCTCATCCTCACCTGTGGCCTGTACCCCAGTGCTTGTATGCATAAATAAACAAATCTTTAAGAATAAATAAACAAACAATACAGACTTAGATGGAGGACTGTGGGTGCCGTGCTGGTGGGTGTGGTGTGGCAGCATACACCTGAAGGATCTTGTACCCCAACATATAGAGGGTTGCAAAACAGTGATTCTTCAATTAAAAAGAAAGGGGTCATTAAAAAATTGTATCTGTGGACAAAGTTAAGTTTTAAGGATCCGATGACAGTGAACAAGTTTCAAGCACAAAGTAATATTCCCTCTTGCACAGAGAGTGGCTGTACTTAAATGTCATGAAAATACTCTTCAAAAAGCCAACTAGGACATTACTGTCATTAGAAAATGATACCTTTTTCACATATGATGATTATTACTATTTGAATTTTCGTAAGAACTTGCCAAACTTCAGATTTTTGCAGTGGTTCTTTTTGAGTAATGATATTATATCTTGATTTTCTTTGTAAGACAGTTTTTCTGTATTATGAATCCTGTGTTCGATTATAAAAAAAAATATTCAATCAAAAAATCACAAAAAGAAAATTCCTTTTAAAAAGTAATAAAGAAATTAAGTACCTCAAGAAAAGACTCTATCGTCCGATAAATGTGGTTATTTTCATCTTTTGTCATATTTTACTATAGTAATGTAGATAGCCAGTCACTGAAGTTATAAACCCTTATAAATCATTTATATTCTCTTTCATTCAACTGTAATTGTGCACAAAGAAAACAAGGGAGAATCTTTTTTTTATGCCATCTCACTCTGATTAAATTACATTTATTAAAATTTTAAAAGTGACAAATAATGTAATTCCTTCCTTAAGCACTTATGCTATAATTCCATCACAAAGTAGAATAGATATAATTCATGGAACTACTAGAAAATGTTATATTTATTCCATTTTAGGGAGAACACTCATGCTCGATATTCAGAATAAGATTGCTGTAACATTCTCAGCACTTATTTTGTTTTAGTAGGCATTAATATTAAAGTTAATCATTAATAACTTCTTTAAAATTCAATATTCTTGCCTCCACTGTCAGATTTTGAATTGAATTAGGTGTCTTTGCATATAACAAAAAATACTGTTCTTTATCTACAAGGAGTTTTCGTTATTTCTAAATGGGAGTGGGGACGGGTGGGGGGGCAGGAAAGAGAGCAAAAGGCCAGTTAAAGACTTGTATCTGACCTCCCTGGTGGTGCAAGAGGTTGAGTGCCACACTGTGGAGCTTCTGCAGCCCCTACAGCACAAGTTTGATCCCCAGGCAGGGAGGGAACCCACATGGTGCAGCAGACCTCTCCTCCCTCGCCCGCTGCTCCCCTCAGCAGTGTATTTCAGTTGATCTGCCTGTTCTGTTCCCTACTCTGTCCCTGGTGACTCCTCTCACCAGCCCCCATGCCTCTGGCCTATCCCCCAGTTCTTGTATGCATAAATAAATGCTAAAAAAAAAAAAAGAAAATAGTTAAAAAAAAAAAAAGGACCTATATCGATGCACGATGGAAAATAAGAAAGTTGACCTGTTCATGAAGTCACCAGCTGAATATTTTTCTTCCAGCACCCAAAGTTGTCCTCATTAGGCAGTTCCTAATTTTTGTGACTCCAGTTATAAATCAGTATCTCTGAGGGTCGGGAAGTGGATGTAACCTCAGGAGGTTCTTCAGTTACTGGCTGAGTTTCTCATGAGAGAGGATGAAATTACACTTAGTTTTAGACCTAAAATTAGCTTTTGACATTGGTCTCTATCTTAATATACACCTCCCTTTCCCACGTTTACCTCGCCTTATTGCTTTGCTGTTCTCAGTTATCGGGCTAACATAGTGCACTGATCACTCCATTCTCATGCTCCTTCACTCATTCCTCAGAGCTGTGTGTGTAGTCCATTCTGTAGTCAGGTGGACTGAAAGACTGCTGAGGGGCACAGCGGCCGAGGCAGGAGAGGTCTGCTGCACCATGTGAGTTCCCTCCCTGGCGGTGGATCGAATTTGTGCTGCAGTGGCTGCAGTTTGCTTCCTAGTATGTTGCTCAACCCATTGGCCACCAGGGAGGCCCAGTATCAGATTTTGGACTGATGGTCAGTAACTTAATTTTTTTCTTTTTGTATTTAATTTTAGCCCATCTTGTAGGTGCCCTACACCATAGTGTTTTTCTCCATGGAATATATACAAATGTCATTGTTGGAAGGTAGTAATTATAATATCCATGACATTACTCAGGACAGATGTCAAGGCTCAGAGTGACTCATTAAACAAAGATTCCACTGTAGGTGACAAAGTCAGCATTTGAACTTCTTTGGCTGTCTCTCAAGTTTGGACTTAGCCCACTAAAATTGTATTTTACATGCGTGTGCTTAAGACTGATCAAAGGTTTCTGCATAGAGGCAAGACAGGGAAGGTTCCTGAGATACAGGATGTCAATGTGGTCCTCCTTATAACAAACCAAAGTGGAAGTCAAATGCTAACTCTCCTTCCTGCCTGCTGTAAGGTAAAGAAGTCTCCGAGCTTTAATATCTGCTTCTGGAAGTAAGATACATTGATGAAGACAGTAATTACTTTGTAAGGCTTTGGGGCAAATTAAATTAGTTTTGTAATTTATAAGATTATATTTACATGTACTTACAAAGTGTCATCCGTGTTTTATATACTTTGTGCATCTTTAATTTAATCATTGCAAGGTTGCTTTAACTATGAGGAAAGAACTATTCTCCCCATTAAGAAACAGGTGGGGAGGGCCTCCCTGGTGGCACAGGGTTAAGTCGCTAGGAAGCTATCTGCAGCCACCACCATGAATCCCATCCCCAGCCAGGGAGTTGACCCACATGGCGCAGCAGACCTCTCCTGCCTTGCCTGCTGCTCCCCTCAGTGGTGTATTTCAGTCGATCTGCCTGTTCTGTTCCCCATTCTATCCCTGATGACTCTTTTCACCCCCCCACCCTCACTTCTGGCCTGTACCCCAGTTCTTATATATACAAATAAGTCTTAAAAAAAATAGGCCAGGAGGCATGAAATATGCTGCTTCACACCAGAGATCTCATAATTAGTAACTATTCATGTTTTCATCAGTGACTCAATGGTCAGTAAAAGTGAGCTATTACTTAGTCACGGAAAAGATGATGCTAAGGGAAGTAGATGGATTTCACATGCATGGGCTCAGATCCTTTGAGCTCTCTGCTGGGAACGTACATGAACTTGAGGAGAGACATGGGAAGTGTGCTTCCTCTTATGATAAGCATGTGATGCTGACTTATTTCTCTTTAGTCCCCGAGTCTCCCCCGCTCCATTCCCTGAAAGTAGTCATTTTTTCTCTAACAATAAAAGAACTCATTTGTGATGGTGTGTTAGGTAAAGGGATACATAATAAAAGTGTCTCATGATTATAAGGGAAGTGGTGTGCTTTCTTGCACTTATATTTGTCAGAAGAGAGGATATTCTTCACATCTCTCCAGGCTCACCTTTGAAGATAAATATTGCTTCGCTTCTCTATTGTGGTGAGGAGTAGTACTTGAAGAGTGGAGGAAATTACTGTGATGTTAGATGGTATTTTTTATCAACATAAAACCTATTTTTCAAAAGACAGAAATCCTTTAATGGACTATTATTTCACACTTGCAGGCAACAGCACAAGAAATTGTTGGCTAAATTTTTATAAAAGCATCAGTGAAAACGAAAGACTTGAAATTCCTATGAAGTATTGTTTAAATTGTATGACAATTTCTAGTTTCACTGCAATGAAAGAAAAAAAAAGGACTTAAAAAACAGATGACAGATAACGGAATTTGAGTTTTCAAAGCACAGTTTTAAATTTCATTATGAATTTCAACAGTTGGGACCTTGAAACGAAAAGACTAGAGATAGGACTCAGAGCAGCACCAAAGGGAGCCCCGCTCCCAGATTTAGGGCACCTCTGGGTGTGATGGCAACAGATCACAGGAACAGAGGAGCAGTGGGGAGGAGAACAAAGCGGCTTGTTTCTCTTAGAAGCAAGAACAGAAGCAGATCAGCAAATCAGCAGATCAGGGCAAGGGATGGGACTCCAGTCTTTGTCCAGGGTGGCTAACCACCCTTCTATTTATAGATTTCCTTACACAGATCATATTACGAATTTACTAACTTATGAAGGGGCGTCAAAGGGACCAGACGCCCAGAGCTCTCTTGTGGAGATACAGAATTTTGCAAATAACAATATTTGCAAATTTTGAATAAGCTAAAGTAAAGAGCAGAAGTGTTAACTGTTTCACAAACCCATCTTTGATCCCACCACCCACCGATAATGCACCAGGGATAAAAAAAAAAAAAAATTTGTAAACAAGCATCCTATCATTATTCTGCTGAGAAAGATAGGGTATAAACTTCACTGTTGTAGTATGCTGATTGGTTGATAGCTATGTTAAGAAACCACAAAGGAAGCAAATGGAGTTAGGTGAAAGAGAAAACCATTTTATGCAGTGGCTGATAAAAACAAAGTTCTGGGGCCTCTCTGGTGGCTAAAGGGGTTCAGCACCCCACTGGAGCTTCCTCAACCAGTGCAATGCTAGTTCAATCCCGGGCCATGGAGACTTAAACATGGCGCAGCAGACCTCTCCTGTCTCCCCGCTGTTCCCCTCAGCTTGTGTTTCAGTAGACCTGTCTGTTCTGCTCCTCACTCTGTCTCTGGTGAATCCTCTCACCCCCTGCATCTCTAGCCTGTACCTCAGCTCTATATGCATAGACAAATCTTTTAAAAAAAAAAGTCTGGACAGGGCCTCCCTGGTGGCGCAGTGGTTAAGCAACGCACTGTGAAGCAAACCTCGGCCACTACAGCACGAGTTCGATCCCTGCTCCCGGCCAGGGAGGGGACCCACATGGCGCGGCAGACCTCTCCTGCCTCGCCCGCTGCTCCCCTCAGCAGTGTACTTCCGTTGATCTGCCTGTTCTGCTCCCCGCTCTGTCTCTGGTGAATCCTCTCACCCCCCACACCTCTGATCTGTACCCCAGTGCTTGTATGCATAAATAAATAAATCTTTAAAAAAAAAAAAAAAAAAAGTCTGGACAGGTACGTAATACAGCATCTTCTGCGGGAAGGAGGGATGGGAAGGTTTTCAAAAGTACATTTCATGTAATTATTAATAAACATTAACTTCAAATGGAAACCAGATAAAAGTTTCTAAGTAAAGCAAAAGATGTTAAACTGGAGTATTAGTACTTCTGAGTAACATGTTCTTAACTGTCTGTTTTATTCCTTAAAGAGCCTATTTTGTGTTACTTAGTCACTGATCAGTCATTTAACCAAATATAATTGGTATAAGTTAAAAACTTTCATTATTCAAGATAAGGGGATCATATGGGTTCTCTCTCTCGCTCCTTCCCTCTTCCCTCCTCCTCCCCCTCTCCCTCTCCCACTCTCTCCTCTCTCTCTCTCTCTAGTATTCTCAGAGCCAAGATACTATTTCTTTTACTTTATATGTCTTCATATTCCAATTGCCTAGCAAGTAAATAAATGGTGGCTGATTAGAAGAAATGACATATTCCTGAATAAGTAAAAATATCTTCAAATCCATCTGGTATAACTACAAGTTAGTAGTGTGTGTATGCTTTGACTTTACAATCATTTATATTTAAAACTGTAATTTCAAGGACCCTTAGTTGATGGTAGACTCTCAATTATCCATGCTCAGCTCCTTGAATAGTAGCAAGGCACCAACAAATGAGAAAGATAAATAACTCAAGTTCTAGTAAGCTTCTGATTTCAACCTTTTCTCCATTCAAACTTTCAAGAAAATTTGCTAATAATAAATGGCATTAAACCTATTTGTTCTATATCTGCTTTGCTTCTTGGCCTACATTTTTATGCAAATATTAAGGAGCAGTGAAATGATCACAAGATGGAGAATCACATATGCACAGAAAGAAGAAAGAGTAAGAAGGTGCCATGAAATCTAAAATACTGTGGCCTCAGATGACATGGCATGGGATACGTTTCATTTCTGCCTATGGTCTTTTCACCCAAAATGGTGAAAACTTAAGTTTAGAAATTTCTCATTGGTGATTAGAAACATGATAAACTTCTGTTGAATTTATTTTATGAAAGGAAAATGAAAAGCAGATTTTACTGAGAGGTCCTGTTACTACCAGAACTGTAGTGGTATTAAAGAAACAAAAAAAGGCAAAAAAACAACCAAACAAAAACCCCTAAATCGGGCCCTCCCTAATGGCGCAATGGGTTAAGCAATGCACTATGAAGCATGGCCCAGCAGACCTCTCCTGCCTCGCCCGCTGCTCCCCTCAGCAGTGTGTTTCAGTTAATCTGCCTGTTCTGTTTCCCACTCTGTCTCTGGTGGATCCTCTCACTACCCATACCTCTGGCCTGTACCCCAGTGCTTGTATGCATAAATAAAAAAAAATCTTCAAAAACCCCTAAATCTAGTATTTCAGCTCTGAAAGAAAAATGACAGATAAATGCTATAACATGATTAGCAATCTTTTTTGTTCTTAAAATAAAAAAATCCTCTTTTCTTTTGAAGTATATAAATGCCAGTCATTCAAACACTGGTGAAATGTCTCTGGGTGAAGGAGCACTTGATCCCCCAAGCCCCCATCACCATGGGGGTGCTCTTTTACAAAACCCTGAGAGGTCATAGAATGAAGTTTAGGTTCAGAAATTCTTTAACTGAATAGAGATGAAGAAACCAAAGGCCAGAACTTAAATACTTTCCTCAAGATACAAAACACAAAACCAGCCCTGTGGTGCAATTAGACATGGCGGCTGGATTTCTTGGCATTACTATCTGTTCCCTCCACTGACACATCCAGCCCCAGGGATGTTGTGTCTCCCTATTTCCATCACCAGGAAACCTCCAGAAGAAATGGAAATCCCTCTTTTGTTCCTCTTTTCTACTGCTGCATCCATACACTATCATTCTGTTTAAGTCTCCATTCTAAAAGAACAAATCAGGGCCTCCCCGGTGGCACAAGGGGTTAAGCACCACACTATGAAGCTGTCACAGCCACTGCAGCCAGCACGAGTTCAATCCCCAGCCAGGTGGGGGACCCACATGGCTCAGCAGACCTCTCCTCCCTCACCCGCTGCTCCCCTCAGCAATGTACTTCTGTCGATCTGCGTGTTCTAGTCCCCACTCTGTCTCTGGTGAATCCTCTCACCTTCCCCACCCCACACATACCTCTGGCCTGTACCCCAGTTCTTGTATGCATAAATAAGTAAATCTTTAAAAAAATTAAAAGAACAAAGCCATTAGAAGTAGAATTAGGCTTTTCCATCTTTGTTATCCACACCAGTGGCCACAGGGCCTGGGGCCTTGTGCTCAATCACACCAGCCTACCTCCCTCTAGCTGCCCTATTGTGACCTAAATGAGGATAATGCACATAGCTCAAACTTTGTAACAGTTGACTTGAGACCTTTTTATGGAGGAATCCTTTAGCCATTCTGGTTGCATATAAATTATGTTATGAACTTTAGGCTATTATCATTTTTTCACTCCTATTATCATTTCTATTTGAGCCAAAGATTAAAAATAGCTTGTATTCTAAGCTAAGTGTTTCAAACAAATTTTAATAATGTTTCAAAGTAGGTTTGTGAGAAAGGAAAAATAAGTGATATTTTAAAACTCCTAGCTAATAATCAGAACTCTTCTGGTCTTCCAAGAAACAAAAATCTCCCATTATGACATCATTACACCAAAAGGAACTTTCCAGTCCTCACCACGTAAATCCAGTGGTAATTGGCATTCCTGGGGTGTAGCGTGCCCTCGGAACCTACTTGCTGAATTATAAAAGGGTAAAGTCATGTTGAAAACATATTTCGCACAACATTAATTCTAAACTTCACAAAGTGGTTTAAATGTTCTGGTGTGTTTTGACCCCTGACCCACACCATCTTACCATCCACAACATCCACACTATCTTACCATCTCTCCCCACTGCCCTCATCTTCCCGTTCCAACTCTGCCCTAACACCCTACAGCACTTAATTAAGGTCCTAAATCATGCCGCCTTCTCTTGCTGCCTTCTCAGAAGACACATAGATCTTCCTCATATTCCCAGGGGGTTACGTGCTGATCAGTCCATCATAAGTTGAAAATACTGAGTCAAAACCCAGTGAATACACTTAACCTACCAAACATCTCATCTAAGCCTTGCCGACCTTAAAAGTGCTCCAAATTCTTCCATTGGTGCACAGTTGAGCAAAATCAAAACCTATTTTACAATCAAGTGTCAGATACCTCGTGTCATTTATTGGATACTAAACAGAAAGTAAAAAATATTGTGGAGCATATGGGGTGTTCACTCTCATTTTCAAGTTGCTGATCGGGAGTTGCCTTTCTCAGTAGCTGGTGGTTAACCACATTCCCTGGCATATGGTTCCTTCCTCTGCATTCAAAGCCTGAAATCATCGGTCCTTTCTCCTTTGCTGGATATCAGCCTAATTTTCCTTAATCTTGGGAAAGAGTGCTCTATGTTAAACTTTCTGTTTACATCAAACCTATTTAGATAATCCAGTTTAGTGTTCCCTTGGCAAAGTTCATACTTTTAATTACAAAGTCCCTTTGGCCAGGTAAAGTGACATATATACAGGTTCAGGGAACTAAAGTGGGCAAATTTGGGAGAAGGGACCATTATTTGACCTAACACAATGACAGAGTCTACAGTGTCAGTGAACTTGGTAGACTTTTTGTGTTTTTACCTACACACTTTGTGTATAAAAATTCATATGAATTGATATTTGGGAACATACCATAGAAATTTAATGTCAGTATCTTCATTTGTGTTTACTGTTTTGGTTCCAAGTTAGTCACAAGATATTGCAGTATTCACATTGTATATATTGTACCAGGTGATTAGTAAATCATTAAATCTTCAATGAATGATTTATCTTTATACTTTTTAAAAAAACATTTTAAAAGGACAGGTTTATTAGAAGGAGAAAGAAAATAGAGATACCCAGATAGTCATAGGCAGGCAGGAGAACTGTCTCTTTATACATTTAAAGTTAATATCATCTCAAGGATAACTTATTTGTTTCTTTGGGCTAAATAAGTTAAACCTTTTTTTTTTAAATAATGCAATTGTTTGAGAAATAATAACTCAGATAATGGCTATCATGGTTAAAAAAGATCAAGTGAATATAGAAAAACCTAGTATATCTTACTGCTAGTAAAACCAATATCACAAATTTAATTTATAATTATTATCATCTATCACATACTATTTATGGCACTAATTGAAATTTATTGGTTATGTTTTACATATAATTTGAAAGTTATTTGGGTTTTAATAGTGGGAAAGAGCTATAAGCATAAGGATTTGTTAGTAGTTTAGATTAAAGAATATTTATGTAACATTGCCTTTTTGCTTTAATAGTTCTTGATAATAATTCCCAAGTTCTTAAGCATATACTCTGAAGTCTTCAAATTTCTTGTTCGCATGTACCCTTGTCTATTCTCTTATATTTTTGGCAAAAGTCTTAAGTACATCATACCACCAGTCCTGAAAACAACTACTACTGTTAAGTCTTACAGTATGCTGACATAATGGAAATCTTTTCACAAAGAAATTACTAGTAAGAGAGGCAGCTGGTACTGGGTATTAGAGTGTAGGTTTAAAGTGTTATCAATTGTGTCAAAGTTGCTACTATTCTTAGGTTAGTAACTAAAATCTGACTAATTTTTAGCACATGCCATATTGAGGTGGTTTAGAATCTCTTCAAAATACCGAGTGACAGATTACTTGTCTCTGGTATTTCACATTTCTCTTTATGCATGTTACATGAGCAAATTGAAAACCCATCTATTTATTAGCGGCATAGAGCCATCAAAGACAATTTTAAGCCTTATATAACACTATTATTAAGTTGTTCAGCCTTCTGGTTTGCTCTTGGTAACATAAATGCAAGCATTTCCACATTTGCATCCTACCTTTCTTCTACAGCAGAGATATCAAATGTTCCAATAGCTGGGTGTTCGCCAACTCAAAGAGCATCTCATGCAAAATTATTTTGAAAAATTAGATCATGTCTCTGTAGAGTGGTTTCCTGAATGTTGAGTTTCTTATATTTAATACTAGTGATCCATCATAAAACATTTTTATTACCTTGCAAAATTTTCTTTTTTAAATCTCATTTGGTATTTCCTGTTGTAGTATTTTAAAAGAAATTTACCACCCAGGCATATTTCCCAGAACCTGGGCTGAAGCTGACATGATCAGTTTCAAGTTGTGACCTATCTTTTAAGTCCAGAAAATTACAATGTGCTACATCATTTTACTCTGGGATTCGGATCATTAACCTTATGGACATCGATATCTTTTGGAGTCCTTGGAGATTAAACTTTCCTGTGGTGCTTCAGTTGTTGTATGCGGAGACCAAGAGGGAGAAAATTTTGCTTTATATAACCTCTTAACTTTCTTATCTTTTAGATTCATCTTTATAGAATCAAGAGGTTAAAAAGAATGTTGTTTAAATTCCCTTGCAATTCAAACATGGAACTTTTTCCTAATACTATGGATCTTTATCCTTGACCCATAACTACTTTAGATGTTTCTCAGTTTTAAAGCAGTTATTTAGTATTTTTTTAATATGTGCCAACTCTTTGTTTGGCTACTGAGTTCACCTGTTTTTTGTTTGTTTGGTTTTGGTTTTTTGTTTGCTCTTCATAAACCCAAGTAATAAAATCATGTTATATCTGTTAAATATCTAATCTAGAATTTTACCGATGAATGTTGAATGTCAGAAAGTTGGCACCAATTTATTGGAGTATGCAAAGGGATTGGGAAGGGCACATTTACTCTACCCACAGAGATTTTTGTCTTCTAACTCTCCCAGCCCTGGAATCACAGCTGACCCTATCTTGTCACAGCTGACCCTTTCTTGTTATACTGAAGATGTCAGAAAGATGAACTCTTTAAGCCATCTCAAGGAACACAACTGGGAAAAACTATAACTCGCCTTCTAATGACAGAGAAAAGTGTGATGTAATATACCTTTCACCCCTACCTAATCCCCTACTCTGGACCATGTCCCTGCCCATCTTTAACTCATTTCTCCAGAAAGGATTGAGTGGTTGCCTGTGCCCAACCACTTTACTTGGAAAGGTCAATTTGCCTTCCTAGTCTCTGATTCCTTTCATCTGATAACTTCCTCACTCATACTTCTGACCCCTCTCTCTATCTTGCCCTCTCCCCACAACTGTTATCTCTCTTCCCTATGAATTATATTTGATTGTTTCCACTTATAATAGAAGCATAACAAAAATGAAGGAAATTCTACAACTTCCTCTGGTTAACAACCTACTGATAGTCCCTTTGTGGTTGGTTCTTTTCTATAGTCAATTTCTACTTGCTGAGTGAGCTCTCTTTAATCCAACATAATATTACTCCCTAATACTACACAAAATATTTTCTCTGAAGTAATCAGTTACCTCTATTTAATTCAGCTGAGTATTATTTTAATGAAAACTGCTACTAGGTTTCCTGAAGTTTTCAACTTTTTCACTTTCATTCTATCCAGGTTTTCTTCCTACTTTGTAATATGTACCAACTTTTTCCTAATATATGCAATGATACATGTACAGATATTATCTCTATTTGAAAAGTACATGAAGAGTAAAAATTATTCAATAAATAGACATAAAGATGAGGATGATGAGGACAATGACCCATTCTTTTATGTTTTGGTTATTTGGCTTTTTTAAAGGCCTTTTACCAATTCTATTCTCACCATAGAAGGTCATTTCAAAGTAACAATGTTTTTAACCAACAGCTATTATACATCTGTAACTATTTCTTCTTTTTAAGTAGCTCTCAAACTTTTCATCTCCATTCTATTCTTGCCATTTCTCAAACTCAGAAACACATCATGGGTGCCCTGACCTAAATATCATAGTTTTTTTGAACAAGGTTTTCCTCTCCTGGGCTCTCCTACCTCTAATTGAAACAACCCCTTCAAAGAGGGAGGATAATATCTTAAGAATCTTGCAGTTAATCCTTATTAATGACAGGATCTATTGAAACACCTTACCTTTTGTTGACAGTGACTGTAGGACTGTTTCTTAGTCCCTTTTTGCATCATCAATAGTAATTTTGACCAAACAAAGTAGTGAAAATTATGACATAGTATCAGTGAGGTCTGAAAATTTCTAGAAATTACCATAAGAACAGGGTGGCTTAGCTGCATAGAAATGGCCTATAGTCAAGCACCCTTCTCGAGTAGGATAATTCTCCTTATCAACCACTGCAAACTAGAATATCAAGTTAAGTACAAGTTCAAGACTATACTGGAAGGGACTTTCAACTCAGGATTTCACAAAATTAGTTAGAAATAACTGAATGGATAAAAAAAGACCCTTTACTATGAAATAAGCTTTAATATGAAATTGAGCTGTGATATTAAGCCTTCCTCAGTGACTTATAATTAATACAAAAATAATGTTGTATCATGCATACAGACATATATCTATATCTGTGTGTATAAATATATATATATATGTAACATACATATAGAATGTCCTTTCAATTTTCTTTTGCTTAGGGTGATCACAGTTAATGAATTTGACTTTCAATGGAGTATTCTGAAAATCCTTGCTTTGACTTCTGTAGTACTGATCATCATTTATAACTGGTTAGATTTTGTTGAGGAAAGCCTCATTTCTACATTGACTATTTTTTTAACATATCCCTTTACTCACAGTCAACCCTTTGCTTAATATTAACTCTTTATTTACAATTGCATATGTTCACCTTAGTCAATGCAATTATAGGTAAAGACTTGCTTTCTTCCTAAAGTATTACTGCTGAATATGGAGAGAAGTAAGTTGTAAGGAAATAGAAAACGCATGCTTTGAGGATCATCGCTTTGAATAACATGCTCATAGGGTGTACTTATTTATTTTTAATTCCCTCAGGAAAGGCATGCTGTACTTGAGAGTTATCACTGAGATGAAATTTTGCCTTATTCTCCTTGAAAAATGATAGTCCATATTAGAAATGTAAAACTGAAAAACACTGACTTCGCTTCAGGCAAGAAAACTCTTTTCTTTACATATTGGCTTGGTGGAGAAGAATTTATGTGGACAAAGAAGAATTTCCAGTTACTCCTTGAAGATTATCTTTCTGCTGGCAGGAGTTTTGTGTACAGTCTCAGAAGGTCTGGTTAGTCTCCGTCAGGAGTGCTTTGGGCAATTATAGGATCTGTTATCTGTGGGTCATGGCATTCAAACAGCCATAATGTATCCTGATAGCAAAAAAAAAAAAAAAAAAAAAAAAAGAAGTAAAGAATGTTCTATGACTCTTACCATAAAGCCATCTGATTTGGCAGAATCAAACGTCCACTCTTTCCCCAAACATCCTTGTGAATGACCAGTTTTGGTCATCTTAGCAAATGCATTCTGAGCCTGGGAGAATTACTAGTAGCACCTGCTCTCACTCCCAAGCCATTTTTTTTTTTTTGGTGAAGGCTGAGTGTAGCCTGGATAATATATTGTAGGGTCATCTCCCAAAAGGAAAGTAAGGAGGAGTTCAGTTAATGAGGAAGAGATGGTATATTCATTTTCTTGTGCTGTCCTTTTTAAGTGGAATTGTAACCTGCAAAATGTTATATTTTCTGTAAGTTCATTCTAATAAAAACTAGATTCTAAGATGAAAAGAGATTATTTTTCTGACTGTTTTGCTTTTGGACCACATTGAGAAACTGCAAAGACCTGACATTTATAAAAAGAAAGGAAAAAGGAGAGTGGAGTGTGCAAGAGCTTCAGTTCCAATCCGTCACAACTACTCTAGAAGCAGATGTTGTCTTTATTTGAGATGCGGCAACATTTCAGTATTCATCCAAAGAAATCATTTCAGTTGTAAAGGATTTAAGAATAGAAAATGATTCAGAATAGAAAGAAAAAGGAAGCAGAAGATAACACACTTACTCATTCCCCTGGTGATATTATTTCTAGAAAGTTCTGGAAAGTTCTAGGCATGAGGAAACTGAAGCATCTTTAAGATGAAATGTCCTGGGGCTTGGTAGATTGTCAGCCTCAGGATCCTATAATTTGAACATGTTTCTCCTAGACACCTTAGAATGGCTTTGATATTTCATGTGAAATAAGAGGCTCAGAGGAGAAAGAAAGTAGGTCTCTAGGCTGAGGCCAGATAGATGGGAGAAATTTCTGATCTAAGCATTTTTTTTATCTTTTGCAATAGTTATTCCTTTTCGGTTGTTAAAATTATAGGAAGGCTTTTTGCCATATAAGGAAGGGCATAAAAGTCTTTTAAAACAATGAGGATCATAAAGATTTTACAAGGAAAGAAAAGGTGAAAAAAATTAGAATAGCAGCCAAGTTGTATCTGATGGAATGTGACAGACTATCCTTCCTCCATCAGCACTGTTTCTGGTCACATTAAATTAAAACTAAAGCATATTGCTACCCTCAGAGTTCAGAACTGAAATATCTCCTGGTGACACAAGACTTTATAAATTGAATTCATAATTAAGCTTAATCTTTTCATAGATGGTAAAATTCTCTCTTGTTTTAAATGTGCCTCATAATTTCTTTTTCTTGCCAGTGGGTGATATTAGCCTAAGAGGAAAGCTAAAACCTTCATCATTCCTGACAAGGAAACCACAGGTTTTTTGTTGTTTTTTTTTTTACTTAAAATGAACTTTTCAGATCAGCAAAAGCTGTCTTTAAGTACTCCAGATTCTGAACTAGACAATGGAATTGTTTCTCCTAGACACAGACTAAAAATGTTAGATTATATGTGTATAAATGATAGGGGTGTGTGTGTGTATAAAATGTTTTATATATATATATACAAAATATGTATACTTTTATATATATATAAAAATGTTAGATTATATGTGTATAGATGCTGGGTATGTGTATATAAAATGTTATATGTATAAATATATATTTATATATATAAAAATGTTAGAATATGTGTAAAGATGATAGGTTTGTATATATATACATATATACACACATGTGTACACACACCTATGATCTATGCACACAATTATATAAATATATGTTTTTGTATATATACACACATATAAGTATATAAATATGTATACCTATACACATATATAGATTATATATGGATGTGTGTATTCATGCATACATATACACATATATAATTCTATAGAATTCTATCCATTATATAGTGGAATAATGGTAAATATAGGGACTAAAGAAATTTACTTAAATTTCCTTATTTTGCAAATGGCAACTCCAGAAAGCTGACAGATGATGAAATTGATGCAGAAAAATGTCATCTTCTCATTCATGAGCATTGTTTACTTGTTAGTGCTGATAGCATTTGGATTATCTCAAAGACTCAGGGACTAAGCATCTAAGTCTATGTAAAATGGAACATAAATGCATCCCAAGATGAAGAGATGGATTCTTAGCTTGTCTTTAACCTTTACATTATTCATCATCCGTAGTGGGTGTAGTTGCCATTAATGGTAGGGAAATGTCTTACAAAATCTATTGCCAGAAACAAAGGTGTATGGAAGAGACACGATGACTCAAAAGAATTGTTTTTGATTACATTAACTTGCAATTTTGTCAATTCAGTGATTCCTTCTTACTTTTCATACTCTTTGATACAGATGAAGCGCCCCTTCTGCATCAGTCTCTGGAAGCAAACAATTCCAATGAAAATGCCATTAAACAAATATATAAAGACAATGAAAATAGTCACAGTAACCCTAACATTAATCACCTTTTCCTGAGGGCCTGATGTGTACCTGGCGCTGTTCTTTTGTTTGGCTCACACTGTTAACACTAAGTAAACCTTACAAAACTTTCATTAGATTTTCTATTTTCCCATTTTACAAACAAGCATCAAGATTATCCAGATTAGAAAAAAAAATAAATTTTTATCTTACTGTGAGGATGGCTCATTTGCTATAGTAATGAATCCTCTTAGGAAATTCTACTTTTGGAAAACCATATGGCTATCATGATTCAAAAGAAAGCTCTAGTTCTCTTTATTAAGCACATTTCCACTTGACCTTTGTTATTAATCTCTTTTATTGACCTGTAGCAATTTCCACTTTCTGTAGGACTTTCTTCATGCCTTGTCTTTTTCGGGGTAAATATGTTTCCTATTGTTTCTTCTTCCGTGCTTGGCGCTCATTTTCTTGAGAACATGGATTGCATGTGTGCATGTATACACACACACACACACACACGAGAAACAATGACGGAGCATAATAAGGCTAAGAGCGGGTGTGAATAAGAGATGAGAACAACAAAATACACAAAGCAAAACACCTCATCAACACTAACTAGGCCAGGCATCATCTTTCCTTCTTTAGCTATCCTGCCAAGGATTATTAACTTGTATCACCGCCAGGCCCTCCCTAACAATAATCTTAACAGGTGTTAGCTGACATTGCTATTGATTCTTTTCCAGAGTTTTCTCCATCCTCTTTTTAGTGAACACGTCCAAAAAGCAGCATTAACTCAGCTCTTCCCCTGGTCCCTTTTGCCGCCTCCCAGATGTCTAAATCCTGAGATGCTGGTAGAGGCTTCTCACCAAGACTGATCACCAGGCCCCTAAAGGCACCTGCGGGTAGAAAACAGCATCAGAAAACCCCTAGATTATTGGCCATTTGTTCTGACAAGAAAAGAAGCCTTCACTGTTCTTTTTTTGGATCCCAAACAAGAGGTGTTAACTTCAGAGACTTGCCTAAAATCAACTCTGGTTGAAAGAAGAAAGCCTTTCCAGGGCCTTCTGCGTGAAGACAGCCCTGTGTGACACTCGTGATGATCCTGGTTTCTTTTGAGTGTTTGCTGATCTTTCTGTGTGTTTTTCCCACTCGAGTGAGGGTTTGGGAGAGCTCACCCTGAATGGGGCTGTAACGGCTGCTGAGCCACCACGCCTACCAGATGTCCTCTTGTGTGTGAATTTGGTGGAGAAGGAAGAGTGAAGGAAGCTGATGAGCCAGGCTTTGGGCAGCTGACAGGCAGACTCGGGAGGCAACACCACTTTAAGTTCTAGTGTAAATTAGAGGACCATGCAGGGCGAAGTCTGCCAAGTCATGTCTATCAGACTGCAGCGTTTGGACCAACTGCAGATGCCATTTACCGAAAAGTGCAATTTCGGTCCTCCTCAAGCCATACTTAACGACTGGTGACAAGACAATATGGTCCTGGCGCCCCGCCAGTCCCCAGCACTAACACAGTGTTTGTCACCACATTACTTTGCTGGGCAGGAAGAATGAGGAGAACAGCTGATGGGAAGGCCCAATGCAGCTGTCTCGTCTGTGCCTGGAGATACTGCACAGTAGCAGGGAGACTGAAGAAATGCATCCAAGATGCACCCCAGGGCCTCCCTGGTGGTGCAGTGGGTTGAGCACCACACAGTGAAGCATCCGTGGCACAGCAGTGCGAGTTCGATCCCCAGACAGGAAGGGGACCCACATGGAGCAGCAGACCTCTCCTGCCTCCCCGCTGCTCCCCTCAGCAGTGGATTTCAGTCCATCTGCCTGTTCTGGTTCCCACTCTGTCTCTGGTGAATCCTCTCACCTCCCATGACTCTGGCCTGTACCCCAGCTCTTGTACACATTAATAAATAAATCTTTAACAAATGCACCCCAGCACAACTGCAGGTGTTGTTGCCAAGCTGTGCAAGCTTGACCCCAGAGGCAGGACACCCTGAAACAAAGCGTAGTAGTGAAGAGTAAGGTCTTCTGAGGGGTCTCCCTTGGACAGGGGCATCCAGGGCTGCACTGTAACCCATCTTCACCCCTAAAGGCTTCCTGTCATGCAGAGGGGTATTTGTAGCACACAGCACCACTGCCAAGCATGCACTCTTCATCTGCATGTGGGTTCCTGGTCTGAGAAGCAGCAAAGGTTGTTTTGGGACCCATATTCTGGAACTAATAGAAGGAACAATAGAAAACCTATGAGCGAGGTCTACATATGTCACAAAGCAGCACGATGAACAAATGTTCACCAGATGTCAGGCTTTTTATTTTATTTTATTTTTGACAAGATGAAGTTCCTTGCATATTCCTGCAGCAATGAAATAGAAAGGAGGCATTAGGTCAGCCAGATAAACTAGCTGTAGTACAGTCGTAGCAAAGACTCATTTCATAGTCAGGTTACCACCCAAACCTGCTGGCGTGTCTAGTGACTTTAAGATGCCTTTCCAGAAAGTCATGCAAATCATTTGATCAGTGACACATAGCAAATCGCTGGACTGCCCTGTTGTGGAAATTGCTAATTAACAATATTAAGCATGTGTTTTGTGTGGAGGTCTACATAGGCGCTGCTGATACCACTTAACCATGTGAATGAAAGCAGCCAGGAGAGGTTAGCTGTGTGCTAACTGCCTCTCCCAGTGTTCCCCAGTTGTTTCAAGTAATCCTCACACCAGCATTTTGTTTTATGATTGTTATCAATTTTGTTAATTTCAGGTTTTTCATTTCATAAATTATTATTTTATACCTGCTGGATTATGAGGAAATTGAGACAGAAGGACAACACAAAAATTTCTCGAATTTGCATGTATTTGAATTTTCGTTGTCTGAGGGTGATTATGGCAGCACACAAATTCTTGGGGGGGCTTTCTGTCGTTTGGGTTTCACTGGGGATGATCTTTGTTAAATGACTCATTGTTGTTTATTTCTGCCTTATCAATCTCTCAGGTTCAGGGCAGAAACAGCTATATTTTTGTTCCAATCTAATCTTATAATTAACTGCGTAATTGCTAAAATAATTTTTGCATAAAGAGCCTTTAAATTTCTGTTAAATGGATGCATAGATAGATAGAGAGATAGAGAAATAAGATAGATAGAGTAGCATCTCAGCAGATTGTGGTATATGAACTGAGCTTCAATTCTATGGCTATGGATGAAGAGTTTAAATACCTCTTTAGTTTTTGACAATTGCTCAGATGAGTTGTATCTTAAAGAAATTTCATTATTACTCTGAAGTCCCTTATTCTTGGATACGTTTCAATGTCCTACTACAAAACTCACATCCCTGTCTAAATCTCCTCCAACTGACTCTCTGTTGCCAAGATATGTTTGCAGCATTGCTCACTGGATCGATTAATAGCACGTGAACACTTACATATAAATCAAACTTATGCATTTAAGAACATCCAAACCAGTTACGTGGCAGTAACTCCTTCCACTGAGGCAGATGTGAGTAAAAAGCCTCCCTCTCTGTGTAATATATTGAATGAGATTTTTTTTTCCCCGAGCATCACCTCTCAAATGGCGGTCTCAGCCTTGCCACATTATAGTCGCACACTTTGAATATTAGATTTAGCTGTTAATGTCTTTGCACCTCTTTAGACCTGACCCCTTAGTGCAGCACACACAGGGAGTCAAGAGCTGGAGCAGCACCTTGGAGAGCGAATGCACCTGTGTCCACCCCCTCCTGCCTCTGTCCACGCCATGAACAGCCAGCCCTCTCTTTCGGCTTGCTTGGATCAATAAGCAAATAGACAGCTATTTATTAATTCTTTGGTTTCCTGTACACATGTTTTAAACCAACTTTAAATTCTGGGAGGCTTTCATGGTGTACATCTCTGCTGTTGACTTGTCTCAACATCTCCAGAAGGGTCTGATGCATAACAACACACTAGAAATTTGATAAATAATATTGGCAGATATCCCTGACCCCTCCAAGCCATAGGGTACTTCCACCTCTCTTTTTTTGTGTTAGGTACATTCTACTATAGATTGTTTTCATAGTTCAATAGCACTTTCTTTATAATGTTTTCCTGAGCTGAAGATAATCTCAGAATTTACAAAGCATTTTTCCAAGGAGCATTGTCCTCATCAACTCGACTCTCTGAACTAAAAGTGACTCTCCACTCTGTATTTCCTCATGATTTCTGACCTTGTAGTTTTATTCCTTCTTGATCCAGAGGGTCTAATATGCCTGAACTTCACTTTCCCTCTTGAGACCCCGCCACTCAGAACACAGTTACCGCAGAAGTTTATCTAATGCAAGGCTTTCTATTAAGGAAAGTTTTCTTCAGCTTTTCTTTCTTTGTTCTCTGTAATACAAGATGAGAGTTCGCTGTTTTGAGAAGAGATCGGCAGATATGTAGGTAAATAGTATGCAATAGGAATTTGCATAACGCTACTATCTAGGGGTGTTAATATGACATATTGCTTAATTAGGATAGTAAGCCTTTAGCAGTAAAGCTCATCTCTACAATTACTTCTTTGAATCAAATCTGCTTACATATAGTTCAAGGATTTTTATATAGCATGCCGTTCTCAAAACATTAAAATGTATTCATTTCATCTTTTATTATTAGTGTTTTGTATTAGTGCCCTATACACATATGCTTGCCTCCTAAGGAGAGGGCTTTTTAATATAACATAACTTAAATATAAACCACACACATGTAACCCTTTTATTATTGCCCCCCTATATTTTGAGGAAGATGGTTTCTTTATATCATTTCCTATTCCCCAAGCTCCGCTTTCTGCATTGCTCTCTCCACTCCTATTTTCTTCCTACTTTAAGACAGCAATTGCTATTGATGGAGCAGTTTTTGTATTTAGTACCGTGTTTTGTGTTTAAGATTGTCTGGACTGATGAAAGGTTAAATTAAATTCTGCTCTAGAGTGTGAATTGGGTTGAGGTCACAGGAAGTTTTCTACCTTTAGGAGCTTAATTTCCTTCCCATATTTTTTTCTTTGAAACATCATGGGAATTCAGGAGCTGCTTGGCTCTTTTTCTGCAATAATCCCTGATTCCCCATGAAAACAGGTAGAGCTATAAAATCTGGCTTCAACTTCTGGCCTAAAATCAGAACACTTCGTTCTCAAAACTCAAAGAGAATGACAGATACACACAACACATTTTTTTTTAATTATGTATGGTATTTTAACATCAGAAGGCCAAGGACATTTAAAAATAGTCATTTAGCATGATGGATATATGAAATCTCTTTTTGAGGAAAGAAATGGGAGAGAAGTTCACTTTTCAGCTATTTAGAATTAAAATGACATGGCTTTCATTTCTGGAAACATGACTAATGAATATCCCAAGTTAGCAACAAATACTAGAAATATCTTTAATGGAAAAAAAAAAAAAACCTTTAGATTAATCCCAGGAGAAGTAAGTGGATGCTGGAGTTGGTGCCTCTCTGGGGCCACCCACAGACTTGCCTTAGAGCTTTCATTTGTTGAGAATGTTGAAGGCCCATTTAGTGTGTGAGCTTTGGTATCCTCAGTTCACCTGTGATGTGGGGTCTGAGCAGGCTTCCCGTATCAGCAGGCCTCGCTGATAGACCAACAGGGTGTTCAAGAATTCAACTTAATTCTGACATCACCTACTTGGAGATAGCATCAGAGTTTACAGGTAAAGGGTTCAGTCTCCCACGAACTCCTCCACCTCAGAAGCCAGTCTCAAGTCCAGGCTGCTATTTGGGCTGCTGACCAAGACTTCGGGTACCCATCATGAATCCAGATTACTGTCTGCACTTCAGTCTCACTGACTATAGGTCAGAGGTCCCCACGACTTCCTTTTCAGGCTACGTTAATTTGCTAGAATGTCTCACACAGAACACAGGGGACCCATTCACTCACTTGGTAAATGACTTATTACAAAAGCTATAACTCAGCAACCACATGGAAGAGAAGCATGGACCAAGGTATGGGAGGTCCCATGCCCTCTGAAGGTAAGCCTCAGGTCTCCATGTGTTCATCAACTCAACTCTCCAGAAACCCCTTGTTTGGATATTTGTGGACGGCTTCGTTATTTAGGCATGACTGATTAACCCATTGATCACTGGCAGTTGAAACCAACCTTTAATCTTTCTCCGCTCCCTGGCGATCAGCAGCTCTGATTGGAAGTTCTAACCCTCTAACCACAGCTGGTTCCCCTGGCAATCAGCTCCCTCCCTCATGTGCTTCCCACCCCCAAAATAAAAACCTTATTAACATAACAAGAAGGGAGATGTTAACTCTCTCAAGTTTAGATTTCAAGGCTAGCTAGCTCTGAGCCAGAAACTATGGGTGGAGACCAAACATATGTGAGTAATCGGTTTTGCTCATCCAAATGACCAAATTAGGTTTCTTATAAATTGCATTATAATCTTACATAGATTATAAATGTGAGAAGTCACATTTATAAATGCATGAGTCACCACATCAATTGGGCTCCTTCCAGAAAGAAAAATTTACTGTGAACCCTGGACATACATCTATCTACAGAGGATGGTATGAAAACTTGCTGTGTCTATTTCAGCTCCATCACAATCTGTCATATGATATCTTAGTCACAAGCAACCAACCTTATGCATGTAGGCAACCCATAAGCAAGAACCTATGGGACTCAAAAAATTCTGGAGCAAAAAGTACCCCAGAGCAAGAAGGAAGGAGGAAGGGCTCAAGGAAATGACACTTTGGATAGTAGAACAAATACCTATAGTCTCAGCAAGAGTTCTTCAATATTCTTCAAGCAGACACTCAGGAATTCCCTCAGATGAAATTTCAGTGAAGATGAACTCAAAACAACAGATCACCAAAAAATAAACAAACAAACCATTTATTGTGTCAGCAGAATCAATAAAAAAGCAGAATCAAAGATATAAGCAGCACACTTTGTGATTAATGATAAATAATAAAAATTAGCATGTTTAAATATTTAAGGGATTAATTTTTGAGAGAGTAACAAGAGAATTGTAAGGAGCTTGGGGAATACCACTGCTGTGAACTGAATGTTTTTGTTTGTTTCCCAAAAATTCACATGTTGAATCTCTGACTTCCAATGTGATGGTATTTATAAAAGGGGCAGTGGGAGGTGATTGTGATGATATGAGGTCATGGAGACAGGCTGATGGGATTCATGTTCTTAGAAGAAGAGAAATTGTTTTTTCTCTTCCTGTCTCTGACTTGAGGTCCCAGGAAGGAGGTGGCTATGAACAAATCAGGCAGGGGGTCTTCGGTCGGCCATTTGCAAAACAAGAAGAGGAATTTCACCAGAATCCATCCACCTTAATCTTGAACTGCTCAGCCCAAGTATGGGAAATGAATGTCTGCTCCAGAAGCCACCAGTTTTTGGTAGTCTCTGGGAGAAGTAGTTATTCATTACTTTGCTGCATTTCATACAGTATGGGGCCGGAAGTATTCACTCAATAGTATTTGTTTAATGAATGATGCTCTTTTGAAACCATCTCATAATTATAATAGTTGATAGATCAGTGAAATGAAAGGAGGCAGTTGTATCAAGGACATATTTCTTTTAAGTAATTTGGCTTAATATCATTTGTGATTATCAAAATTTAGATATAATGAAATCTCATAACAAAAGTCAGGGAAAACAATTTTTTAATTATTTTGAGTGATTGCTTTTCTTTTAACATGTAGTTTGAAGTTATTTTGTTAGTTTTGCATGGCAAAAATAACAGAATGTATGCCAATATGACCATGTTCTACATATGTTTAAAAGGTAATCCAAAAAATGGTGATCTTTAAATGAGAGGAAGAAAACAAAGTAACAATTACTCAGGTGTTCAAATGGCAAAATAAAGTAGAAATTTTCTCAAAGGAAAACATATACTAGAAATATTATAAACAGATATTTTAAAAATCATTATTCTAGATATTCTTGACTGAATAATACCTTTTATCACCATCCCCCCAGTTGTACATAATTTTTTTGGAATTTTATCAAATGAAAATGACGTATGTCTTTATTTAAACCACAATCCATTAAAATTAGAGTATTTCTGTTTCATGTAGTGTTATATGGATGGAGAAGAGACAGTTCTTTTTTAATGACATATGATTATAACTATCACATAACCACTATTTGGGGGACAGATAGAATTTAAAATATTTTGTCCTATTTTCAGTACAAATAAGCAACTTTTCATCAGACCAATAGTGCAAAGTAGGGTCAAACAATTTGGTAACATGTTTAATTGAAAGAAACTGATGTTAACCAGTTAGGAATATCACCATTCAAACATGACCCCTCCCCTCCCTCTCCGAGACACACACACACACACACACACAGATTTAATCTTGCAAGTTAAGCATTTCCATGAGAAACTGAATAGTTGAATGTGAGTTCAAATCACTGCTTCTGAATATGTTTTCTAGAAATTTTTGAAATTGATAAAGAGTCAAATCCTCACATTTGGTGATCTAGAACCTCAGATTTTCTTTACAAATGTTCAGGTGTGCCAGAGACTTATGCTTGTGATTGCATTTTTAAAAAATTAGTTTGGACATGTTAAATATTTTTATTTTTTTAAATATTTATGCATACAAGAACTGGGGTACAGGCCAGAAGTGTGGGGGGCAGGTGAGAGGATTCACCAGTGAGAGAGTGGGGAACAGACCAGGTAGACCTACTGAAATACACTGCTGAGGGGAGCAGCAGGGAGACAGGAGAGGTCTGCTGCGCCATGTGTGTCAGCTCCCTGGCTGGGGATCATACTGCTGCACTAGCTTTGGATAGCTTCATAGTGCTGCACCTTAACCTCTTACGCCACCAGGGAGGCTTCACAGGCTTCTTTTTAATGCTTTATTGATTATGACAATTTTAGCACTGAACTAGCTTTGTTTCTCTTTCTCTTTTTCTTCTTTCCTTCTCTCCTGCTACATGATCATATTTTATATTTCAAATCCAAGTTGGAATTTTCTCCAGATTCCCAATTTTGAGTTGTTGGGTCCATCTGTGGTGAGTCTGATAAATGACTTCCTGTTCTCACTGCCTTGGCATCTATTTAGTCTGGCCAAGGAGCCTGCACAAGCTCAAATGGACACTCCCGTGCAGTACGTGCCCAGAGAGCAGTGCAGTCCCCTGCACTTCGAGGTTCCTGATACGACTTTCCTAGTCAAAGGTCCTGTGGTCAGCAGTCCCTGCTGCCCCCAAGCACCTTTGTGCCTTGTGGACCCCATGGAGCTTCCCAAACCCTGCTCTTCTGGCTGGAATTCACCACCAGCCCTCACTGGGAATCCAAAACACACTGAAGTCACATGCCCAGGTCCTCTCACTCTCTCTGCACATTGTCTCGACCTTCCCTGTGGTCTCTTCATGAAGGCTGTGTCCTTCCTCCAGGACCTGTGAGCAATGAGCTTCTCTAGTTCAGTTTCTGTCGTGGTCTGTTGTTGAGACTGGATTTAACACCTAG
Organism: Galemys pyrenaicus; assembly: GCA_019455555.1. NCBI lineage: Eukaryota > Metazoa > Chordata > Mammalia > Eulipotyphla > Talpidae > Galemys > Galemys pyrenaicus. The sequence goes on along the minus strand of JAGFMF010011484.1, from coordinate 3,825,003 downwards.
CACCCTGCACACCACTTAACAATTTTTTTTTTTAAAGATTATTTATGCAACACAAGAGCTGGGGTACAAGCCAGAGTTGCGGGAGGTGAGAGGATCCGCCAGAGACAGAGTGGGGAGCAGAGCAGGCAGATCGACCGAAATACATTGCTGGGGGGAGCAGCGGGGAGGCAGGAAAGGTTTGCTGCGCCATGTGAGTCCCCTCCCTGGCCAGGGATCGAACTCCCGCTGCTTTGCTGTAGATGTTTTACAGTGTGGCGCCACCAGGGAGGCCCCACTTAACAAATAACACTGTAAATAAGTGATGACACCATCCAACAGTTTTAGTCCTTTCATTGACTGACATTGCAATAAGTAGATGTTAAAACTGAGCTTATTAATCCATACCAATAAAATATCTTGGTCATCTGGTTAGTAAGCTTAGTTCAATAAAAGACTGGTGGGCGAAAATGATTCTGCTTGAAATAATCTAGAATTTTTGAAAGAAGTCCTTGCTCTCTCCCCTTCCCCTGCGGGCAGAGCGGTTCCCCCTCCTTTGATCCTGACAAGATGATCTCAGCCTGCGTTTTGGCCTGTAGAACGTTTTTGATAAAACACAAGCACAGAATTTAATGTACCCAAGGTACCTGGCTCAACTATGAAGCTCGAACTATTGATCTGGGGAAGAACTTCCTCAGACAGCTGCTGCCCTTGCAATTGAGTCCCCGCATGAAAATAAGCAGGTCTGCATCTAGAACCTTCCTCAAGCACCACACACTCCCCATGTGAGGGAGCTGCTCTAGGGACCTCTTCAGGGTTCAGAATCAGAAAGGGTGGTGGTGTGTGCCATTGAGTTTTGGGCTTCACAACAACAAATTTTGTCAGTAACTGAATAAAAACAGTTGGGAAGAAAATGTGAGAACTGCTACTGCCGCAGGTAAGTTTAAAATCTTTTTGGGGGGCCTCCCTGGTAGTACAGTGGGTTGGGCATTGCACTGTGAAACATCAGCTGCACAGCAGCGTGAGTTTCTTCCCGGGCCAGGGAGAGGACCCACATGGTGCAGCAGACCTTTCCTGTCTCCCCACTGCTCCCCTCAGCAGTGTATTTCAATGGATCTGCCTGTTCTGCTCCCCACTCTGTCTCTGGTGAATCCTTTCACTTCCTGCAACTCTGGCCTGTACCCCAGTTCTTATATGCATGAATAAATAAATCTTAAAAAAAAAGCAAAAAACATTTTTTTTAAAAGACATAGGTAACAGGGAAGGGAGAGAGGGAGGAGCAGTAATGAAAGTAGAAGAAAAGACCATCCTTTCCACTTGTATCAAATACAAAATGTAAGTAAGCAAGTAGCTTACTGAATCTTCCAAATACAATCCTAGAAAAACATTAAAAATCAGGCTGGCTTTGCGATTTAAAGTTTTTAAAAATCTCAGAAATGCAACCAAATTTCAAAATCCAGTGGTAAACTTACAGGAAAGGGTGTACGTGATCTTTTGTCAATCTCTGGTCTTTGTTTTCCTAGTCACTCAGCGATGCTACTAGAACAGAAAAGTCTGATATCTCAGAGAGGACCTTCTTTTAGTCCTTACAGAATTAACCTACGGAAGTTCTCTATTTATGCTGCTATTACCTTGTTATGTGGATAGGACCTGACTTTTATAACCTTAGTATGCTAATGACCCCTTCACTTGGGATCCATAAAAAATATATGAATTTTATTTCCCATTAACTATGAGGCTTTCCAAGTTTTTCTGTTTTTTCTGAATTATTAATGTCCCCAGCCTCTGCTAACAGTTGTTGCCATGGCCGTCACGCATTCATCAAGTACATATCCGCTTCTTGCTGTGAGACGCGGCACAAAGTGGCTTAGAGACCTCGCCCTTGACATCCTCAGAGACTCGGGCTTGTCGCGGCAACTGCCAGTGACATGACTAAGTGAACAAACTTAAAAAATAACTTGTGAAGAATCAAATCACCATTATACGTGTAAAGGAGGAACTCGATTTTTAAGGCGCATAGAAAGCAGGAATGAAAGAAGCCTGTTGCTCTAAGTAGAACTTCCAAAGATGTTGGGGGAGGTGTTTCAGAACTAGACACTGAGTAGATTGGATCAAAATAATGGATGTGTAAACAGAGAAGTTGGCACAGCAGAGCAGGGGAGGGAACCTCAAGTAAACATCTATCAATTACTATTTATTCAGTGTTTAATAGAATGACCTGCTGCATGGATATTTGATTCTTAAGTTATTATCCTGGAAAGATGAAAGTAGGAATTGCCGCTCTTGCTGAACTCTCCTAAAATGCTAAATGGAAACACACACATATGCACAACTAGCCAACCCAACAAAACAAGCATTTTTCTTTTCAGTGACACTCTCAGTACCTGCTATCACAGGAGAAACAAAACCATAGAAACCTGGGTCTCATTTGACGTTCATTCTTCTGGCGTCATCAGAAAATTAGGACATTTGTCTTGATAGAAAAAGAAAGTGCTGATGAAATGTATGGTTTACTAATAGAATTAAGGTAACATCAGAGAAAATGGTCAGATGCGTCTTGCCCTGAAACCTAGAAAAACAGTGTTTCTGAAAAAACATCTTCTTGGTGGATTTGCACTGACCTTAGTCCATCATAGGGGGAAATATGCAGATTTTGAATGATTTGCAGGGTTGATGTCTTAAAAGCCATTCTTGCTACTCTTTGGAACAGGCACTGAACAATATTGCTGGACATAATCTTTTATTGGAAATCGTTGAAAATAATATTTTCTGCTGCAAAGCTTATACTAAAGATAATATAGCTATTTACTATGTTCTGTTTCTAAAGTTCTAGTATGTACCTACCAGGTTGAATTCAACTGTAGTTCTATATGGTACTTGCGATTATATTTTTCCAAAAGCTGAATAATCACAATGAAGAAATCTCACTTATTGCTTTTAACTAGCCCTTTAAAATTGTATCTTATTTGCCTAATGGCTGACATGAAAGGCTGTCATGTTATTTAACAAAATTCTAAAAGTAAAAGAAAACTTGTAGTAAGAAAAACAGCCCAGTGTCATTAATATGGGCTGTGTGCTCTAAACCTCCTATAATAAGACTGGCAAAACCCAAGTCTGGGAAATTCCACTTTCCTTTCCTACCTTTTCTTCTATTATTTCCCAGCATTTTGTTTCTATTGCAAAACTTCTTCACACTGCCTTTTCTCCAACTGCTGAACTGCTTTCTCTATTAGTTGTATTGTTCTTTTTCTTTTTACTCCTTGAAATTACATGATTTCTTTAGTTTCTCACATACCACACCAGGAAGAATGTTGTTAATCCATATTATTCTGAACATAATTTTTCCCTCATCAGAAAGTCCAATTGAATATATATTTCTTTTACTTTTTTTAATAATCCTCATATAATATGTATACTTATAGAATACATTTCTTTGAATTTTTAAATTTAGAATTTTGATGAATTATTTTACGCTTACAAGTCTTTTTTTCTGAGTTAGTCACAAAGGAAAATGTAATTTACATTGGTTATTAATTAACCAGGTAGTGAATGATGATATTGACGTAATTTTTAAGGATATTGCTTAGCTCAGGGAATTAGTAATTGTGATCTTATAGTAGTTTGAAGTAACATATGCTACCTACTTCCTTGCTCCTTAACATCACAGTGTCATACGATTATATCTCAAATCCCCTATGTTTATATTTATTTTTAGAAAAATGCATGTTCTTCCTACGAGGCATAATATTAATTATAGAACACATATCAATAGACAGATGACTGGGGTTACTATACATTCTTAATGGGACAGTTTGCTTACCTGTACCTGATTCTGGAAGCCTACATGTTCTTAGAGAGTTCAGTTTTACTTTGGTGACATTTAGCCCCAAGGGGCTGTTGTACAATGCAGAGTTCTCTTTGGGAGGACTCCAGGCTAGCAATTTTCTTCCATTCTCTACATAAGACGCACAGATAATGTAGAAGGTAGACAGCCAGTTTTTGTAAGTCAGAGAATTAGCATCAGCACCTCCATTTTCCTTCCATTTGCTATTGTGATTTCAATGAACTTGAGAATAGTTAAAAGTGTATTAATGGAAACAAAGTTCAAAAAACATTTTTGCAATTGTTACCTCTCTTAGAAGTAAAAAAGAATTACCTGGCAATATATTGTTCTGGTCACCATAGGGAGACAAAGCCATTATTTATAAAGTGTAAAATTTACATTGAACATAAATGCATTTCTTTGTACATTTGTCCAGGTATTAAGTTTTCATTTTCTCTTATCTGTTGAGTTAAAAGTGCTGCTTGCATTAGTATTTCCAGAGCCACTATGAATTAGTACTCTGCTAACTATTAAACTCTGAATTAGTACTCTGCTAACTGATAAACTCTAATATCTTCATAGTTACTTCTCCTTAGGTATCAGCCATAGGTGGTGTCAACATCGGGTGCTCCTTATTATTTTTGAATAAATTAGACATTAGTTTTTCCCTGTAGGAACTAAGTAGCCCAATGTCAGCACTCAGTGTTAAATTATAAATTATGAAAAACTGGTTTGAAAATTCTGAGCTAAGTGTGGATCTCTCAGATTAGTACAGGGAATAGAGAGAGATTTTAGAGACTCATCCTGAGCAAAAGACAACTGGAAACTCAAGAAAAATATGAAGCAACAAGTTGTGCATATAGTGATTGAATATTTTAGTCGCAATTACCAGTCCCCAAGAGAAAAAGTACTGAACAGGGAAATGGACTTTGCCTCAGTTGTATATTTGGGTATGTAGCACCTTCCTTGTTTAGATGGCTAAATTAAATGTTAACACATTTCCTGACTATTTCATGATTTGCCTCCAGAAGGCTTCACATTTCATCCTTACTTACACAAATCACAAGTAAAAACCCCCATCATAAAATCACTTGTTTCAAGATGATCAGAAAGACAGGAGGGGAGAAGAATTCAAAGAAACTAGGGATGCTAGGGCCTCACTGGTGGCTCAAGGGGTTGAGTGCCACATTATCAGGCTTCTGCAGCCACTGCAGCACGAGTTCTATCCCCAGCCAGGGAGGGGACCCACATGGCGCAGCAGACCTCTCCTGCCTCCCTGCTGCTCCCTTTAGCAGCGTATTTCAGTGGATCTGCCTGTTCTGCTCCCCACTCTGTCTGATGAATCCTCTCACCCCGACCCCCCTCCATGTCTCTGGCCTGTACCCAACTCTTGTACATATAAATAAATAAAAATCTAAAAATTCTAAAAAAAAATAAAGGATGCCATGGAAAGACAGCTGTGAAGCTGGGCTGACCCCCGGGGCCTGCATACGGTCAGGACACTTGGAGACACAGGCTCACTAGCATGGACCCAACAATGGTTCTTACTCCTGTATCTTCCTTACCCAGCCACACTTCACACACACCAATCAGTCCTCTGCTCTTACTTCCGGTGGAGTACCCTCCAGCAGGAACTGTTCCCCTCTCAAGGACCACAGTTGAGGATGCAAGAAAGTATCAAATCAACTGGACGTATCAAAATCAACCCTCTCATTCCTGAATTTGCAACTTTTTAAAATTAGATTTATTTAATTATATTTGACATCCATTGTGGTCCCCATGGAGTTCCCACCACCATGTCACCTGTGCACCATCACCTCAGTCCCTTGTGCTCTTTCTAGCCTCATCCCAGTCTCTGTCGTCACCCCATCACCACCCCCACCATGATCCCTTCAGTTTATCTTTGACCTTTTGTTCTTGTTGAGTTTTTTGTTTGTTTTTGGTTGTAATCATATATTTCCTTGAGTTCTCTCATTTTCTTTTTTTTTTTTTATTTTGTTGTTGTAGTTGTTCCTTTATATTCCTCCTGAAAGTGAAGCCATCCGATAGTTTTCTCTTGCCTTCTGACTTGTTTCACTGAGTATAATTCCTCCTATTCCATCCATGTGAGAAAGGAACTTTTTTTATGAGAAGCTGGATATATGGGAGCCCCAAGGCAGGTGAAAGCTGCCTAAGTAAATATGGAGAATGCTACATATGTGAGTCTTAAAGCCTTTACACTGGGAGGCATACAACATCGTCACTGTTAAGTTTCTCTGCTGTTCCATGCATTTTGGACACATTACGTTATGGTTGTTCCTTCTGTTTCTTACCTGAGTTTATTCTTTTCATCTTGCCATGTAATCAAAATCGTCCTCCCTTCTATAGGTAGGGATCTGAGCAGTGCTGAAGCTAGTCTGTCAGAGACCCTAAGGCAGACAATTTCGATAAGCAAGGAATACCTGCATCCATTGTGGGGTCACCCTGAGATTCAAATGAACTTCCTTTGTTAAATGAAAAATAACTTCATAAGTTTCAGGGATTTTTTGGTGACTATCAAAAGTAGTTTGAAAAAAGGAAGCAGAAACAAGAATCAGTCTTTTCCAAACTTCTGTACATAGGAAAAAAAAAAACATGTAAATTCAATGAACATAAATTAAAATTCAGATGAACCTTATCAAAATAAGACTTTACTGATCAAAATTTAGCACATATTCGCTTAAAACTTTTGTTGTTGTTGTTTTTGACTCATCGCTGCATGTCCTAAAACCCTCCTGAGCTTTTTTGGTTAACTGTTTCCATTCTGGGGAAGTCCTCGATGGATATTTTTTTGTTTGGAAGTCTTCACTAATTCATAATTTAATTCCATTTTCATTGTCTTAGTAAGATTAACTGCCTTTAACCTGCGATCTTCCCAGTAATTCCATTTACATCTACTACTATCCCCAAATGCTAAGTTTGTTGAATTGCTAGGGTGCTTGCTCCCCAAATGCTAAGTTTTCTGAATTGCTAGGGTGCTTGCTCCCTCCCCAAATGCTAAGCCTTCCTCCCTCTAGCAGACCCTCTCTAAATGGGTTGGACACCTTTCTAAATGAGCCAAAGAACAATTGATGACTTTATTCAACACACTATTTCCAAATTGGAAACATTAGTATTTTTTCTTCCTTTACCTCATAGATTTATTCTTTTACATTGCTGAACATGTACTGCTTTCTGGTTTTCAATTTGCTTGTATTTGCCGGAAAACTAAAGATAGAATAAAACAAAAGTTGAGATTATATAAGATTTACCTCACATATGTCTCTAGAGAATACAGAAGAAAGACTTGGGGAAAATGCAACCTGAATTTTAAAATTTTTGGTGACTTTTTAAATTGTGAGAGTAAAAAGTAGTTCCGCTAACAAAGGGAACAGCTTTGTCAGTTTGAAAATAGGAAGATGAATACTTTTGTAAACATTCTTGTAGTCAATGTAACAATTATATTCATTTCAAAGAAGCCCCAGTTAGATTTGCTAAACTCTTTAACTCTTCAAATACAGGTATAATCTTCACATACCTTGATTTCCTCTTTAACAGATTGCTGATGTGGTTACCAAAGACAATGTACTAATTTATTTTCATATATGAACATTGGAACACAGAACATATAGGTGGGACTCTTGCATCTATGAAATATGTGAAGGAAGATGACTGATATTGGGGAGTTCATTTAAGTAAATGCAGAAACCTCAAAATTAAGTTGGGAGTTTGCGAGTAGAAAACTGGACCTTATTACACTATCATACCCAAACAGAAATTTGTACAGTTGAATTGCTTATTGGTTAATACACAAAAATACTAACAAGTTGACCCTGTACTCATTCTGTTTTAATCCTGGCTATCAGAAAAAATAAGATTTTCAGACTTTAGAAAATAGTTTTTTTAAATGCTAAAAAGAGCCTAAAACATATGACAAAATGGGTGAATTTATATTTTTCTGAATATAATTTTAATCTTCAAAATTTTTTGATCCATCCTTTGTGGATGTGTCTTATGGGGAGGGATGACAGTCAACCTTGCTCACGAATTGACAGGTTTAGTTACAGCTCTTTCCCAAAATGCTATCTTAACAATAACATCACTGTTTCTACCATTGTCCCTTACTGAAGGTTGCTTAATTCTGTCTTAAGATGCTGACCCACTTCTCTATAGTACCCACGTTTTGCAATTTAAAGACTTACATCAAAAGGTTACATCATAGAAAGATGATCCTGTAATTCTCCAACTAAATTTTTTTTAACAATTTATTTATGCATAAATAACTCAGGTACAGGCCAGAGGTGTGCGGTGAGAAGATCCACCCGAGACAGAGTGGGGAACAGAACAGGCAGACTGACTGGAACACACTGCTGAAGGGAGCAGTGGGTGAGACAGGAGAGGTCTGCTGCACCATGTGGGTCACCTCCCTGGCTGGAGGCAGGGATTGAACTCATGCTGCAGTGTCTACGGTCTGCTTCATAGAGCGTTGCTTTACCCATTGTGGCACTAGGGAGGCCCCAACTAAATATTTTTTAATGAAGTTGAATAAGAAATGCATCTTTGAGACATTTTTTAAAAAGGGGTTTTAATATATTTGTAAAGATTTGATTATGCATGCAAGAACTGGGGTATAGGCCAGAGGTACAGGGGGTGAGAGGATTAACCAGAGACAGAGTGGGGAGCAGAACAGGCGATCTACTGAGATACACTGCTGAGGGAAGCAGCGGGCAAGGCAGGAGAGGTCTGCTGCACCATGTGGGGCCCCTCCCTGGCTGGGGATTGAACTGGAGCTGCTGTGGCTGCGATAACTCTATTGTGTGGCTCTCAAACCCTTGTGCCATCAGGGAGGCCGTTTTAATTTTTTTTTTTAAGATTTATTTTTTTATTTATGCATACAAGCACTGGGGTACAGGCCAGAGGTGTGGGGATGGTGAGAGAATCCACCAGATAGAGCAGGATGCAGAACAGGCAGATGGACAGAAACACACTGCTGAGGGGAGCAGCAGGCAAGGCAGGGGAGGTCTGCTGCACCATGTGGGTCTCCTCCCTGGCTGGAGGCAGGGATCAAACTTGTGCTGCAGTGGCTGCGATTTGCTTCATAGTGCTAGTGCGTTGCTTAACCCACTGTGCCACCAGAGCGGGCCCGTTTTAATATTTTTGTATCTTTGGTAAGTTTGATGATACTGCATTTCCCTGAAGTGAAGATGTTTTCTCAGACTCTGCACGTGTTGCAAGCACATACAAACTAGTCCAGCCTCACCGCTCTGACAGCTTAGTCTAAAGCTTTGATTCCCAAGTGGAAATGAGGCCCAGAGTAAAGGAACAGGATAAGGAAGCAAAAAAGACAGCTATGCCACCCAGAGAGGTTAAGAAATGATCAGAAAATATGTAAAGAACAGGATTTGATGAATGAGAGGAAGCAGGTTAGTTTGGCAAGAACACCAAAGAAACCTGTATTCTTAGCCAAAATATGTTCAGTGACATTCAGTTCAAATGTGAACCTGAAGTGCAATCTGTATTAGTGTGTATTGAAAATCAGATGCGAACAAGACAAAATGTGTAATGTATTGCCACATGGACTTTTAATCTTGCAGGCAATAAGTAAAACAAAAAAAAATGTGGGGGGGTCAGTGTAGCAGTAACATGGATTTTTCAGGTACACGTACAGCTGAAATGCTTATATTTAAAAATTATTTATGGTTTTACTAGTTCTAAACACTTGAGTACCCTCATAGTAAAAGACATGAAACAAAAAGTGAAAAAAGCAAAAATAGAGCCAATGAGGTTAAGGGCAAATGATAGAAAAATAAGAAAATTAGTATATAGTCGAAAATTCAGGGTAAAGAAAACTAGTGAAACTGCCTGTAGGGGAATCTTTGCTCTTCAGGGAGTGGAAGAATTAAGGAAGATGAAATAGACTGTCTCTCATTGTAGCATATGATCCCATCAATTTTGTGAATATTAGGTTCTTTTTATGAGCCAAGTACTATGTCATGCTTTAGGCCAAGATAAATAAAATATATACCTTGCCTTCAAGGGATACAAAACCTGTCCTAGGATGCACACATTCATTATTTTATTTCCTGATTTCAATATAGCTCACCTACTATTTCTCAATGTAATGGGTTGCCAGAACATTTACTCAATTAATCATAGCTTCTCTTTTGATAACACTATTCAGAACTCCAGGTTTAGAAATTTTATTTTCTCTAAATGGAAACTTCCAATTAAATATGTTTCATTTTGATGACAGGTAGCTGTGTCTATGGTGGTCAAAATCATTTGCCAATGTAACTTATATCTGAATGATACTATTGGGTGATCATATAAGTATGGGAAAGGAAATAGCTCTTAAATACATTTTGCTCCATTTCTGAAGTATAATTGTATAATAATGATATTGTGTAAATAAGAGAGTAGCCAAAATTTAAAGTATACAAGAATATACCTTCATTCCACATCATGTTAAAAACTGTACAAGGACAGGCCTCTCTGGTGGTGCAGTGGGTTGAGTGCTGCACTGTGAAGCATCTGTAGCACAGCAGCATGAGTTCGATTCCTGCCACCTGCCAGGGAGGGGACCCACATGGTGCTGCAGACCTCTCCTGCCTGGCTCGCTGCTCCCCTCAGCAGTGTGTTTCAGTCCATCAGCCTGTTCCGCTCCCCACACTGTCTCTGATGAATCCTCTCAACTTCCTATACCTCTGGCCTGTACCTCAGCAACTATATGCATAAATAAATCTTTAAAAAAAGCAAACACCAAAAAATTTTTTTAAAATATATATATTAAAAAAAAAAACCTGTACAAGGACAAACTCAAACTCAAAAAACAACATAATAACTATTATAATGAACAATATAATGACCAACCCACTTCCTCTAGTCCTTCAGTGACCATTTGTTGAACTTCATCCTAGGCATCTAGAAATGAAATGATGCTATGTACTTTCTAAGACTTTCTAAGGCAATTATAACATGAACAGACTTTCTAAGGCAATCACAACATGAAAAAGTATGTGATTTCAATATATTTGTTCTCTTCTCAGGTCAAACCACAGCTCTTAGCATGTAGAACTACATTTTTGATTTTTGATATTGCAATGCCCCAGGCTTCTTAGCACCTTTGGAAACCCTACTGCTGTTTATGGTGATGGCAGCACAAAAAGAAGCAGGAAAAAGTAGTATAAAACAGAGAAAAGTATACCATTGCTTAAGTGAACTCTTGGTGCTGGAAGGCAAGATAAACACAGCAAGCAAGTCAAAACAAATGTCTCCACTTTGCCAAAGAGCCACTGTTACAATTAGGGAAACCCTCTTTTTTTTAAACTTTAAAGTACATATTTGGCTGAAAACAATCAGTAAAATGTAAAATAGTTTGCTGAAGATTGCATGAATGGGGAAGTGCTCCTAAATATATCTTTTGTTTACATGCAAAAGATAAAATTCTGATTTGTAGTAGTATTGAACAAAACATTCCAAAGAACACAAACAACTGGACTTTTAAAGGTTATGAGATTAACCAATGATACTTTTTCTAGCGCTTTGTTTTGCACATTTCTCTGAAGCTAAATGTTGTTGACCAGCTGCTTTTTAAGCACCTATTTCTTGGTTTGTTGGACCTTACCTTTCCCGCGTTGACGTGCACTCTTGTTGTCTCTCATGTTGGCCGATATTTCTTCTTCAGGTCTCAGCTTGCTCTTCTCTGTTCAGTGTTTTGTGTTTTCACTGCTTTCTCCTCTTGAGAACTTAGCGCAGTTTAATAATAGCATCTGCTACTGTTACCTTTACTGCACCATATATAGATATTCTGTATATTATAATATTTTTGACATCTTGGGGGGAAAAAAACATACCTTTCAGGCTGGGAAGGGCATGCCTCTCTCTTTTGGGGTTAGCCAACTATTAGAACTCCCCAAAGCATGAAGGAGGAGCATGTCTTAGATCTGCAAACTCACCAGCTCAGATCTAAACCAACTCTGTACACCCTATAGACTCCAGAAGATAGTATTCACCTTTATTAACCAGGACTAGGTGGCTAGGAGCCACCCCTATAGCCTAGAGATGCCCAGATTATGCAGTCAACCCTAAACTGTCCACCTTACCTCACATTTCCACAGGAAACCCAATAAACAACACTTGTCCTGCCCCCACTCCACTCCTGCCAGCCCTTTGCTTCTCCTGTGCTGTGCCTCCTGACCATCTGGGGTCATTTCTGTGGTGGTGGTGGTGGTGGTGGTGGTGGTGGTGGTGTGTGGTTGTGTGTGTGTGTGTGTAAGCTTCCCAGTTTCTCGTGACTCCTCTCTCTTAAATAGAATTGCAGAGATTTAGTTTTGAGGCACAATGGTTCTTAATTCCTTCAAATGCCTTTTAAGTAATGGGATATTTGAGAGTCTGAGAGTCTCCTGGCGCGTGTGAGGTCAGCACAGCAAAGCCTCTGGAAAGGATGGCATATCTCAACGAAAGTTTTCTCTCACAGAAACCGCCCTCAAAACCAGGCACAAAAGTAGCTGTTAAACCCGCTGACAGGATCATTTCTCAGCATGATTTTCGAGTAACATCTATTTCATGTGTCAACATATCATAGCACAAAAGCCAGTCTTCCTTCCATTACTCCTTTTCTTGTTTCTCCTATTCTAACACCTTTCTCGGTATTAACAGCTCGTGTGTTAATTCTGGCCTTAAAACAAATTTACAAAATGCATATTATACATGTTTGTTTTCAAGTACCTTGAAAACAGAGCCTAGTAAACTTTTATATTAATCAGAGTTTACTAGTAAAATATTACTGGTTTAGTGAAACTCCAAATTATTTTTATCACAGCCCCATTAAGTAAAAATTATTCATGAAAAGTCTTTGGATTTTTAAGTACAGAAAGCAATTGGGTATTTTTTTTTTAATATTATTTATACATACAGGAGCTGGAGTGTAGGCCAGAGGTGGGGGGTTGTGAAAGGATTTACCAGAGACAGAGTAGGGAGCGAACAGGCAGATCCACTGAAATACACTGCTGGGGGGAGGAGACAGGAGAGATCTTCTGTGCTATGTGGGTTGGCTCCCTGGCTGGGGATGGAACTCATGTTGCAGTGGATACTGAGAGCTTCATAGTACTGAAACGTAACCCCTTGTACCAGCAGGGAGGTCCTGGGTAATACTTTGAGATTAAAAGGTTGTTATCTGATAAGCAAAGGAAATCTTGCAATTTATATACTTACAAATTTTCTTTAAAATTGCAATGTTTCCGTATCATTTCTGTATCCATATTTTGTAGGGGAAAACCTATTTTTGTTTCTTTCAGTTACTCATGGTGGTTATATTTACCATCTTGAAATGATGTTTTTAATGTAAAATAAAACGTAAAACTATTAGATTTGGATAGGACATCAAAAATTAGTTACCCTAACTCCTATTATTTTGGGTCTGATATAATTACTATCAACTTTATTACACTGAATTAAGATCTTTCTTATCAATAATATATCTTTAACTGAAACTAGTGGGCAAACACAGATCCTCATGGACATATAAAACAAAATGAGTGGAATTTTCGGGAATAAGGTGAGAAAATCATGTGCTGTTGAATCCTAAAGCTATTCTATTTTGCTCTCCTACCCCTGATATAGAAAATTACTTTAGAATGAATTATTAATTATAATTTGATGATTTTTAAAAGATATTTATTTATGCATACAAGAGCTGGGGTATAGGCCAGAGGCATGGGGATGAGAGGATTCACAAGAGACAGAGTGGGAAGAAGAACAGGCAGATGGACTGAAACACACTGCTGAGGGGAGCAGTGAGCCAGGCAGTCGAGGAGGTCCAAACATTTGATGATTTTCTAACAAAAGTAGCATGACCCTAAAATGTAAAATGTCTACATTGTTCTCAGACAGCCTAGAAAAGCATTATAAGTATAGAAAAGAACCCCATTGGTGGTGCTGCCGGTTGAGCGCCACACTGTGAGGCATCCACTGCACAGCAGCGCAAGTTCGATCCCTCTCCAGGGAGGGGACCCACATGGGCAGCAGACCTCTCCTGCCTCACCCGCTGCTCCCCTCAGTGGTATACTTAAGTTGATCTGCCTGTTCTGCTCCCCAGTCTGTCTCTGGAGAATCCTCTCACATCCCATGACTCTGGCCTGTATCCCAGCTCTTGTATGCATAGATAAATAAATCTTTAAAAAAATTAAAATTTAAAATTTAAAAAGTAACTAACAAATAATTTTAGATGATTTCAACCTCAAAAAAAAAAAAAAGATAGAACTTCTAAGGGTGGTGGAAACTGAATTCATTCTCATCTAGTATGGCCTGGTGTAAACTTTTCTTAGGTAATAAGTTCACCTGCCTGCTAAACAATAAACAAGAGCAAGGGCCCTTGATGGCAGCACCTAGAGAGGTTTAAATCATTCTTTCTCTGGTGCCAGTGTTGTGTCGGCCATTCGGCTTCCATCTGGCGCCTTTCTCCTTGACTTTTAGTCCTCGTGAAACATTAGGTAACAAAGACAATTTCTGTTGCTTTTAATGAGGATCACAATTTTACTAGGTTTCTATAAAAATAGGAATGCTATCCAATATAGACTATTTATGGAAATTTAGGAAGTTTATATGCACATGCATATTTGTATGTAAGGGGTTTTAACACATATGTGAATGTGATGCTCTGTTTTATACCCATGAACAGTGAGATGTGATCAAGTGGTACTCAGACAGAGCTATATGATTCAACTTACTACGTGCTGCAAATGTTCGCACTGACTCAGTCAGACTCTCAAGCATACTATCAGTATTTTTTAATTTTGAGATTCTTGAATGCCTTAAAATAGAGTGGAGCATCATGAGTGGTGTCATTTATTTTAGGAGGAATGAGCTTTGTCTTTTGCAAAGATAGATGCAGAGATACAGTGGGTAATAATTTAATTTCCAGTGATTGGAGTTTCTATGGTAGCTTCAGCCTCTTTCTCAGGACTTATATCACTTGGATCATTCTGCATGCAGCTTGTCTGGACTAAACCCATCTGTCATCAACTACCTGCTTCCCACAAACAACTTTCTGGAAGACTAGAACTTTTGCTAGATCATCTATAGAGTGAATTTTGGCTGAAACTTCCAGTTCCCAGTCATTGTTCTACTAAGCTTCTCTTGATTTTTTGAAATGAAAAGTTAATTATGCACATGCAATAGTTGATCAAATTCTTGATACTTGTGTATATATTATTAATAAAATAAATCAACCTTAATTTTTGATTGATAACAAGTTCCATACATTTTATATTTAGTCTGTGAAAGTGTTTTATCTCTTTGTATTCATGTTTTTTTATAGACCAAATATCATTTTCTCAAAAGAACAAGTAGTCCTTTGTTTTACCTTCACCATCTCTTGCCTGTATGGATTAGGGGGCTGTGTTACAAACTAGAAGAGCAATATTTGTTACTATCTAAGATATAAAGGTCAATGGGGAATGATTCTCTTTCTAAGCTCTCCAAGTAGAAAAAAGAAGGTAATGTGTGATATAAGATTAACCTACTGCATATCTTTTTTTTTTTAAGATTTTATTTATTTATGCATATAAGAAGCTGGAGTACAGCCAGAGTCGCAAAAGGTGAGAGGATTCACCAGAGACAGAGTGGGGAGCAGAACAGGCAGATGGACTGAAATACACTGCTGAGGGGAGCAGCGGGGAGAAAGGAGAGGTCTGCTGCGCCATGTGGGTCCCCTCCCTGGCTGGGGATCAAACTCACGCTGCAGTGGCTACAGAAGCCCCACAGTGTGGCGCTCAACCCCTTGCACCACGAGGGAGGCCCTACATATCTTTTCAATTCTACATGCTGACTTTTAGAAAGAGTCTGCCTTTATTTTTTAATTGAGTTAACATCAGTTAAGGACACTCTCAGTTTCAGGAATACAGCTTTACATCCCCAACAAATACACATAGCACACGAGGCTGTCTTCACAGGGCTTGTTACTAGCCTCTGACCTCTACTACATACTTTTTCCAAAAGTGAAAATATTTAAAGCTCAATTGCAGCATTTGTCATGGTTTATTAACACTTCATTCTAGACATAAAAATAGGCCCTAGGCAAAATGATCTGATCTCAAAATACATGCTATTTTGGTTCAGGCCGTCTTAGCTAGAAATGTAAGACAGGATGACATAGGCAAGACATTCTGGGGGACAGTGCCTGGAAAGGATGAAGGCAGAAATACCCAGAACAGATCCTTTATATTGCATTAGTGCATCAATCAGGCCTACAGTGGATATTCTCCATGGCGTGGCTAAAGCTGCTTCATTCCCAAAGACTTTCCTTTAAAAAAAATTCTAGGACCTCCCTGATGGCACAAGGGGTTGAGCACCACTCTGGGGCTTCCACAGCCACTGCAGCATGAGTTCGATCCTCCGCCAGAGAGGGGACCCACATGGCACAGCAGACCTCTCCTGTTTCCCTGCTGCTCCCCTCAGCAGTGTTTTTCAGTAGATCCACCTATTCTGTTCCCCACTCTGTCTCTGGTGAATCCACTAACCTCCCACACCTCTGACCTATATCCCATCTCTTGTATAAATAAATCTTTTAAAAAAAAATTCTGCAGATCCATGTCACAGTGCCACAATATTATCAAAGGCATGCTTATTATGTAAATTAACTCTAATTTCTAAATATTATGTGATGTATTCATCTTTTCATTGATGTATAGATCTAAATGGTTTGATCTAGCTTTTGTGTAACAAAACAATAAAGAACAAAGTCTTTGTATTGTTCACCTGTCATAGCAAAAAAAAAAAAAAGTGTATATCTTAATACTGATAACTATAGCTGAATAGTCAATTCTAGAAAGTCACCCCCAGAATCTATTCAACATCAATAAGGTAAAAGCAAACTGGTATATTTTTTCTCAGGGACATCTTCAATATCCTTATGGATAACAGCAGATAATCCCATTTAAGAGTTTATTTCACCTAATTATATCTGTATGTGTCTTGTACTCTGTATCCTTGTAAAATCACTGACTTGAGGACATTTTGCTCATAGCTACATCAATTTTATATAGCTGGCCAAGGTGATTTCCACCATAGTGGGAGTAGATTAGTAACTCTTGTTCTCAAAATTTTCCAAGGTTATAGAATAGGACTTTAGAACTGTATCAAACCACTTTTGAAAAATAAATATGCTTTACAGTATGTTTTAAGGGAAGGTTTTGACCTGCCTGCAGAAGAGTCAACCATTACCACTAGGGAAGAGATGATCCTGTATCCAGAAATTAATTCTAATTCTCTTAACAAAACATAAACTTTGAAGTCAGTATACTTCACAAGCACCTGCCTTTTTTTTTAAAACCACATTTCCATGTGTAACACAATTGCTAAATTCTCAGTAATTATGAGAAAGCTCTATTTAAAATCTATTTAAAATTGTATCTATTAAAATCTACTAATAGATATTAGTAATATTTAATGGTGATGATCTAAAGTATATTTAGGGGTCTCCCTGGTGGTGCAAGGGCTTAAGCACCGCACTATGAAGCATCCGCAGTCACTGTAACATGAGTTCAATCCCCGGTCAGGGAGGGGACCCACATGGCGCAGCAGACCTCTCCTGTCTCACCTGCTGCTGCCCTCAGCAGTGCATTTCAGTCTGCCTGTTCTGTTCCCCACTCTGTCTCTGGTGAATCCTCTCACCCCCACACCTCTAACCGGTACCCCAGCTCTTGTATGCATAAATAAACAAATCTTTAAACAAAAAGTTATAAAAAATATATTTAACCACTCATGTCCAACTCAGGCAAACTCTATTCTTATATATAAACCACATAAGAGCTGCTGTGATAAGCACACTCGAAATTTCACTGGGTAAATACTTTTTCCCTTACAGTCCTTTGAAGACTAGAAGGTGCCAACCACCAACCTCGAATCATGCCCCTCTCCACCCTTTTATGGTTGAACTATTTTCCATGTACACTGGGGGCGTCGGAGGTGGCCCTAAGAGCTAGGAAAGGTGATACAATGAAGCGCCAGTGTCTTAGTCAATCTATGTTAACATAACAAAATACCACAAACTGGATGCTCTTAACCAATAAACAGATTATTGCTTACAGTTCTAGAAGTTCAATTCTGGAAGTCCAATTCAAGGAGCCAGCATGGTTGAGGACCAGTCAGGCCCCCCCCCCTTCTGCTTCATACCAGAACTTTCTGACTGAGTGGGGTAGAAGAAGTGAGGGAGCTCTGTGGACTTTTAAAAGAAGACTAATCCAATCCCTGCAGGCCCTGCCCTTCAGACCCAGGCATCTCCTAATAGCATCACACTGTGGGGGAGGGGTGTGGGGAGGTGTTAGTTTCAACATAATGAATTTGGGGGCAACACGTTCAGACCGCAGATTCCATAAAGAAGCAAATGTGGATGAGTGATAATGGTCACCACATTTTGTAGCAATAAGTTCAACAAAATATCTTTTATTACACTCATTTTCTGTAAAAACATTTTTAAAGAACTGACTTCTCCTTCATGCTTGGCTTTTATGTAATTTCATTGTAGCACACAGCTACCAAAATGTACTTCTTAGCTTTCTGTTGAAGCTATTGGGCATTTCAACTATGTTTTTCCTATCAAATTTTATTATATGTCTTCTTACATGTTACTCTTCAAAGTTCTTTCTTTACAGACAGTGGAAGCACATTAAATGGGAATGAGAGCTATGGTAGCCTGATTTTGAGAATTTTTAATTTCTCATTTTGGCCTATTTTGCATACCTTGTCTCTGCTCTCTTTGAATCTGTATCATGGTGTGTTCACGTACAAAGCAATGCCATGGTGCAGAGTAATAGTCTAACATGACTACATCCTGAGAACTTAATTTGGTATCTTCATTTGGAGGTATTGTCTTAAGTTGGAGCTATTTGTGTCTTAATGTGCAGGTGTAGTCTCCAGAATACAGCCCTTGGAGACTGAGGAGTGCTCCATGGTGGGGACTGAGGGGGAGTTTTCAGAGCCGGTCTGGTCTCCAAGAGTCTCCAGCTCTCTCTGCCATTAATTCTACTCTAATTAATGCCAGCACTTACAGGGATAACGAGTGAGGTGAAGTGTGGGTTTCTGTGACCCTGGATTGTTCTTATAGAGCAGGGGCTTGAAGTCACCTTGTAGCAGCTCAGAACCTGTTTCCTCCTGACTTTATTCTTGACCTCTCTTTTCATAGGGCATTTATTATTATTATTTTATTTATTTATTTTTTAAAGATTTATTTATCTATGCACACAAGCACTGGGGTACAGGCCAGAGGTGTAGGGGGGGTGAGAGGATTCACCACAGAGAGCGGGGAGCAGAACAGGCAG
>JAGFMF010011484.1:3784529-3805840 GCA_019455555.1 Galemys pyrenaicus | reverse complement strand
CTGGCCGGCAGCAGGGATCGAACTCGTGCTGCAGTGGCTGCGATTTGCTTCGTAGTGCGTTGCTTAACCCACTGCGCCACCAGGGGAGGCCCTATTATTATTATTTTAAAGATTTATGTATTTATGCATGCAAGCACTGGGGTACAGGCCAGAGGTATTTGTGTGTGGGGGAGGGGGTGAGAAGATCCACCAGAGACAGAGCAGGGAGCAGAACAGGCAGATTAACCGAAACACACTGCTGAGGAGCAGCGGGCGAGGCAGGAGAGGTCTGCGCCATGTGTGTCACTCCCCAGCTTGGGGCAGGGATCTAACTCACTCACCGTGTGGTGGCGGCTGCGGTTTGCCTCATAGTGCATTGCCCAACCCATGGGCATTTACTTTAGAGAACTTATAATTTCTTTCTCTGTCCCTTTCAGATGTAAATATCTTTAAAGGTCTCTTTCCTGTATCACACCCAGTCTTTCTTGAGTGTCTGATAGCCAGGCAGACACTGTGTGAGTCTGAGAGAACAGGCACATAAATGCAATGCACTCCAGTTAGCAACATAGCTGGCTGGTAAGGCCCCTCACCTCCCAGCTGCCTCTCAACAATGGTCCAGCCTTGCCTTTCTGCAGGAATTTAGCCCAGACTGAGTTCTGTCTGAAGGGTTCGCTCTCACCTAGTGCAGTAGAGATTTATTTATTTATGCATACAAGCACTGGGGTACAGACCAGAGGTGTGGGGGGGTGAGAGAGGATTCACCACAGATAGCTGGGAGCAGAACAGGCAGAGGGGAGCAGCGGGCACAGCAGGAGAGGTCTACTGCGCCATGTGGGTCCCCTCCCTGGCCGGCAGCAGGGATCGAACTTGTGCTGCAGTGACTGCGGTTTGCTTCATAGTGCGTTGCTTAACCCACTACACCACCAGGGAGGTCCTGCAGTAGCTTTAAATAAGATTTTCTTTACCTGTTTAACTTTATCCAGTATGACTTTTTCTTTGACACAACATTTAGGTGCCTGCCTAGTCAATATTTCCCAGTAGTTTTAAATAGATCCATTGATTAATATCACTTTTTAAAATATTTAATTTCATATGCAGGATGATTTGATATTATTTACATTATAGCACACTCAGCTCATAAATACAAATGCACATATAATCACATAGAATATTTAATCTTTTGCCTAAGACTTCTATTAATTTTTATTTTCACAAATTTAAAACATATTTATTGGTTTCACAGCCATTAAAATTTTACTGGGAGTTAAATTAATTTTATTCCTCATTGAATGCACTATCATTTCATTTTACTCTTGACAGTCCCTTCATTTTCCTTTCTAGGTAATGATTAATGTTACGATCAATAGGAGGCATTATTTAGAGCAACTTTTAAGGTTTATTCTTCATGATCCAAAATGAAACTGCCCCAACTAGGGGACTGAAAAGGCAAAATTTATTGAAGGACTTAAATGAATGCTACCATACAAAAGTTAAAGAATGATACAAATAGGCATAATGCATAAGAGTAAAAGAGACAATTTTATCTAAAGTACGACATGCTAATTCTTATAACACACACCATATTTGATAGCTTACATTCAATATAGGAAGAGATTACTTAAAATTTGTAAAACAGAATTTTAGAGCATTGAAAAATTATGGTCAAAACAGTAGGCATTGCCACTATGTTTATTGCAGCACTCTTTACGATAGGTAAGACCTGGAAACAACCTGAATGTCCAAAAATAGATGATTGGATCAAGAATATGTAGTATATATACATGATGGAATACTATTTAGCAGTCAAAAAGATAGTGTCATTAGTAGAAACATGGATGGAAATGGAAAGGATGATGCTCAGTGAAATAAGTCAGAAGGCAAGTTCACCAACTGATTAGAGGTTTAGAAGCGCTGAATCAATGTTAATTGGTATTTGGCTAGCTTGGCTACGTAGATCTTATTTCTTCATTTATACCGTGAAAGTCAAGGATACTTTTTCCAAAGCTACAGCAAGTTGACTGCCCAGGCCTACAAATTCTAAGACAGAAAATGAAACCAGCTCAGGAATTCTCCAAAATGAGCCAATTACGGTTCCTGAATCGTATGTTCCCCAAAGAATTTCCCTGGCAGGAGTCATTCTTTTTTATTTAATAGATAACAGTTATGACAACTGCAAACTGACAAGCAAGCAGAAAACATCGTAGGCCTCCTGAGTTTATGTGGGGCTATCAAATCACTGCTGGTCTTTCAGTTACTGCAAATTTATTTGTGCAAAGAGATTGTGAATGAAAGCCTGAGTTTTGTGTACAGGAAATTATTGAGTTCCCAGGTGCTGGCATTAACTGAGCATGTAAACTTAATTGCTTACAATGTTAGAAACTTCAGACTGGGAACTCCATGGGGTGAAACAGCATTGAATTTACAGCAAAGGGTAAAAACCATGACACCTGTACCTTATTTCTGCCTATCTAGTGCCTGGTAACTTTCAGTTGGCAAAGATTGATTTTCTAGTTTTAACTATGGTTTTATGGTCGATGTGGTGAAATCTAGAATGAAGAAGTCGTTATGTTATACTCATAGACTTACAATAGGATTGGAGAATTTACATTCAAATGATTTTCAGCAGTCGAAATGCAATGGAATTAAAAAATATATAGCACAATTATGGGATTACTGAATCAGAATTCTAGATCTTGAAAATGAAACTTAACCTTTATAGGTAATGTATTGTCACATTAAAATTACTACTGAGGAACTAAATTCAGAGGAAAATTAACAGGAATAACTTCCATATCATATCTCATGGAATTTTATATAGTATCATGAAATTCCATATTCAAATTAAAATAGCCTATGATTACTCAAATTTATTTTCTAACTTTCTAATAAGGTCATTGTACATTTTTAAATTAGAATAAATTATGTGCAGGAGACATTGAATGATTGTGTCTAAACTGACCACCTTATGTTACTTTACATTAAATAATAACAGCAAAGGACTTTAGCGATATGGAATGGTCCCTAATATTTTCTTTTCTTTTTTTTTTTTTTTAAGATTTATTTATTTATACATACAAGCACTGGGGTACAGGCCAGAGATGTGGGAGGTGTGAGGATTCACCAGAGACAGAGTGGGGAGCAGAACAGGCAGATCAATGGAAGTACACTGCTGAGGGGAGCAGCGGGCACAGCAGGAAAGGTCTGCCACACCATGTGGGTCCCCCCCCTGGCAGGCAGCAGGGATCGAACTCATGCTGCAGTGGCCATGGTTTGCTTTGTAGTGCGTTGCTTAACCCACTGCACCACCAGGGAGGCCTGGTCCCTAATAGTTTCACTATAACACTTCTATCTTTTGTGATGCTGGAGTATTGGGAAGATTTTGATTGGATTCCTTCCATCTTACAGAGTGTTTCAAAGAGCAGCATTACAACCAAGTTGATTCATAAATAAAGAAACTTCATTCATTACCACCCAACTGTGTTTGCTTAGCCAAGTGGTAATAATGGATTTCATTGGAATGCAAAAACAGTAGCAATATGGATTGGCTAGGAAAACAGTACACTGATAATGGACACATTGGAATACAATTTGAAGTTTCATCCTCAATTAAAATGGCTAGGAAGTAGCAGAGCAAATAAACCATGCTGGGATAAGTAATTTAAACCATTTCAACTCCTTAAAGTACACCAAAGTTCTGATAAAACATCAGAAACAGAATAATTGACAATAATAGATCCTTAGATGGAGTCTATTCCTTATTTACTTGTCTGCTCTTAAATAAATGCCCTAACCAACCCCCCCCCCAATTTCAGGCACCTGTTGGGTCCTAAAGATAGACAACATTTTTATATCAGTGTAATGATCTGTGGCAAAAATCAAGATAAACCTACACTTCAACAAGTTTGTCCAACTGCAGGTGGTCTGAGTACATTTTTTTTCTCAGAAATTGCACAATTCAGAATTAATGGCAATGTGGCCAGAGCGATGAGGCAGATTTTTCATCAGTGACTCCCACCTGTCTATAATTAGACTTCAAATTATCAGCTCACTGGTGACTTTTCAGAGAAGCAATGCAATAAGTCCTCCATTGATGATTCCATAGGAATGTTTTGGTAAGGATAAATGGTATTAGTGAACTTTGGCACTGTGGGATAAGGATGGCTAGACTTTGGCACTGTTAGCCTCTGTGGCTGTCTCCTATGGCCGTGGATGCGGGAGGCACTTGGGAGCGTGGACTCGGTATACATGCCTGGTGGTGGGTACCTGGAGTATTGTGTGGGCGTGCGTGAGTGGGCACGCTTGAGCGTGAGGCAGAGGCTATGAGAACGGCATCACATAGACAACAGCTGTGGTGGATAACGGTTAGGAGACGATAAGCTAAGGCTCTGAGAGGAGGAGACCATGACAGAATGCCACAGAGAGTGCAACGAAAAAGTAAATATCCTGCCAGGGGCTGGAATACTTCCCAGCCTC
Organism: Galemys pyrenaicus; assembly: GCA_019455555.1. Classification (NCBI taxonomy): domain Eukaryota; kingdom Metazoa; phylum Chordata; class Mammalia; order Eulipotyphla; family Talpidae; genus Galemys; species Galemys pyrenaicus. Next base: position 3,801,388 of record JAGFMF010011484.1, on the reverse strand, counting down.
CAGCCCCTGGGTCCCTCTGCCCGCCCTGCACCTGGTTGCCCCACTACACACTGCACAGAAAGATCGTGAATGCTTGAAAAAAAATCTGAGGGCTCCAGGACTCTCCCTGAGTTGTCTGCTTTTTTTTTTTTTTTTTTTTTTTTTTAAGGTTTATCTATGGGCCCTCCCTGGTGGTGCAGTAGGTTAAGCAATGCACTATGAAGCAAACCATAAACAATGCAGCACAAGTTCGATCCCTCCACCGGCTGGCGAAGTGCTCCACATGTGCAGCAGACCTCTCCTGCTTCGCCCGCTGCTCCCCTCAGCAGTGTGTTTCACTGCCTGTTCTGCTCCCCACTCTGTCTGGTGGAATCTCTCACTTCCCTGCACCTCTGGCCTGTACCCCAGTGCTTGTATGCATAAATAAATCAATCTTTAAAAAAAAAAAAAAAGATTTATCTATCTATGCATACAAGCAAGCATTGGGGTACAGGCCAGAATCACGGAAGGTGAGAGGATTCACCAGAGACAGAGCAGGGAGCAGAACAGTCAGATCCACTGAAACACAAGGCTGAGGGGAGCAGTGGGGAAGCAGGAGAGGTCTGCTGCGCCCTGTGCGTCCCTCCCTGACCAGGGATCAAACTCACGCTACTGTGCCATGGATGTTTCACAGTGTGACGCTCAACCCACTGCACCACCAGGGAGTCCCAAGCTGTCTGCTTTAATTGATAGAAAACCTGGTCTGTTCTTGACCCCGAAACAAGCATCTACTCTCATTATTTCAGGTGATTAATTGGTCTGCACAGACTTCCGAAAATTTCTGTGAGTTAAGAAATGCAGAGAATATGCATTTTGTTTTGTTTTGTTTTTTTCTTCCCATTGGGAAATGAGATGAGAGTAAGTGGTATTGAACCATTTAATTCTGGCTTTGTATTATCCATGCCTGGGTTGGACACGCCATCAGGAGGTCACTGAATCGTGACTGTGGCGCTTTCTTGTCATTTCAGGGTTGATCTGCTCTGTGTTCTCCTGTTTTCTCTCCTGGCCAAAAGTACCTTCCCAAGGCAACATGTTAAGTTCATGTGAAAATCACCCTCCAAATTTTGCAACAAGGTATAAACATTAGCCACCTTAGGGAAAGTCAGACAAAGACTTTGTGGGTGTACTTAGAGGGTGTTTCATCTCCATGCTAAATTCGATACAAAATGACATTTGCCCTAGGCTTTCCATTTTAATGCTGACACCACCAAGGTTGTGTCCAGAGTGAAGGGGTATGGTCTTGGGGGACAATATTTCCTTTAGAGAAAGTTCAGTCTCAGACAAAGGAAAATGAAATTTTCCTTTTTAAATTCTTAAAAAGAGCCAATAAACCAGGTACAGGCTGGAGCCACCAGGTAAACTCAAACTAGCCAAGTTCTGAGTTTAAATCAGAAGTGCCATGGAGAAGCAGTTTCTGGATGAACTTTAATAAATTCTTATATATATATATATTTTTATAACTCTTAATTTTAAAGTGGATCTATGGTTCTATTTTGAGTCATTCAAAACATGAATTCATTCATTCATTCATTCATTTTTGAACACCTATGTAGTGCCCGGCACAAAGCTAGTGATAGAAAAAGTTACAAACTTGCTCCATGAAGAGTCTGTAATCTATTATGTTAAATAAATCTGACAAGATAATAAATGACGTATCTCCTAAGAATGTTTCAGTGCTGTTTTATAGCACTGGAGGGATTAGGAAAGTTTTTGTAATGAAGGTCAAATTAGAACCTAACTGTAATGGTGTTTATATTGCTGATCAAAATAAATGTTATAAAATTAAATGTCTATTGAATTTAAAGCATTGAGCATGACAAACAACATGAGGAAAGACAGAATCACGAAAGTCACAGGATAATTAAAAATTTTGCGGAAATCCTAATTTAGAGTAAATGCCCTAAATCAATTCATATAAACATAGAAGGCAATTTAAAGAGCCCAAATAGATCATAGATGGCTGATTGAAGGTCTCTAGGTTTTTATGTTAATGACAGTCACCTGTATGAAGAGCTCCCCATACTTTATTGAAAGCCTCATATAAAAATAATGAGCAAATAGAAATCACCTAATATTGATGTGGTGGGCATAACTAGGTCAGGGTGAAGATTATAGAATGCAGTGAGGAAAGAGATACATAGCAGTGACAGAATCTCAGTAACCTTTATGACATACAAAATCAAACTGGAGAAAATAGTCGTGAAACAAAATGTTGCATGAAATTCCAGTATTAATTAAAAATAATTGCACAGGATTGCAGATATAATCAAAAAAAAGAACACTGCAAATGACAGATCATGGGGATACTTATAATAGTAAATGACAGAGGGAAAAATAAAATATTTCCAGGTACTCAAAGGAAGGAAGATCTATTAAAAGTGGAAAAACAGACATAAAAGACATAAGGGAGAAAATTTAAGAAAATAACCTACATATGAAGAAAGAGATTTTTAAAAATCGTGGAAAAGAAAGTGTGCAACCTTCCCACATTTAGCTGCATGGACTGTTCACTGGGCAGAGGTGTGAGTGTCCACCTGAACAGGACCAGTGTAAGCCCCGCCCACCCTACCTGCTCAGGTGATTCTCCAAAGTCTCAAGTTTACTCAGAGGGATGGGTTTTTGTTGCATAAAGGATCTTGGGTAAAAGTGAACAAGGAGCAGGAAATTCATGAAGGGAGGATCCTAGATAAATTTCCCAAGTATCCTACTCTAGACAGAAGGGCCGCCAAAAAGAACTGCTCAAGACTTGCTGTATTTACATGGCAAAATATAGCTGCCATGAAAAGGAGAGGCAGAAACACAGAGAAAGCCTAATCGACATTTATAGAAAATTCCAACCCACTCCAGCAGAATCAACACTTTTTGAATAGATTTCATTTTTTAAGAGCAGTTTTAGTTTCACAGCAAAACTAAGCATAGAGAATAGAGCTCCCAAATAATCCCTACCCCCATAAATGCACAGTCCCCTCAAATGGCAACATCTCCCATCAAATGGCCATTCTACTATTGATGAACTGCAGTGACATAGTTATTATCCAGGCACCATAGTTTCCATTAGGAGTCATTCTTTTTTTTTTTTTAAGATTTATTTATTTATGCATACAAGTACTGGGGTACAGGCCAGAGGTGTGGGGGGGTGAGAGGATTCACCACAGAGAGCTGGGAGCAGAACAGGCATATCAACAGAAGTACACTGCTGAGGGGAGCAGCGGGCACAGCAGGAGAGGTCTGCCGCGCCATGTGGGTCCCCTCCCTGGTCGACAGTAGGAATCGAACTCGTGCTGTAGTGGTTCAAGTATGCTTCATAGTGCATTGTTTAACCCACTGCGCCACCAGGGAGGCCCCAGGATTCATTCTTAATGTGCATCCTGTGGGGCTCGACAAATGTGTAATGATGTATATTCATCCTTATCATGTAGAATAGTTTCATTACCCTTAAAATTCTCTGTGCTCAATAAGTCACCCCTTCCTCCCCCAATTCCCGGTAACCTTTTTTCCTATAGCTTTGTCTTTTCCAGAATGCCGTTTAGTTGGAATCATATAGCCTTCTCAGATTGGCTTCTGTCTCTTAGCTACACTCACTGAAATTTCCTTCATGGCTTTTCATGACTTGATAGCTCACTTCTATTTAGTGTTGAATAATATTCCATTGTCTGGATGCACCAAAGTTAATTCATCTGTTCACCTATTCAGGAGTATCTTGGTTGTTTCTAATTTTTGACACTATGAATTAAGCTGCTAGAAATCTCATGTGTCTCTGTTTTTCTGTGGACATAAAATTTCAACTTATTTGAGTAAACATCAGAATGCATGACTGCTGAATTGTATCATGAGTATATTTAGTTTTGTAAGAAACTGTCAAGCTGACTTCTAAACTGTCCACACCATTTTTGCAGCAGTGGATGGGAGTTCCTGATCCTCTTCTTTCTCTCCATCATTTGGCATTGCTGATGTGTTGGCTACTGGCTATTCTACAGGTAGATAGAGGCATCTCATTGCTTTATTTTGTATTTGCTGTGTGATGTAAGATGTTGAGCATCTTTTATATACTTATTTGCCATCTATATCTTCTTAAGGCAGTATGTATTCAGGCAAGGGAAAAGTGAGGAAATACTGATTGGAAAGGATAAATTGATATATATAGAAAATATTGGGCCCGCCCTGGTGGTGCAGTGGGTTAAACAATGCACTATGAAGCAAACCACAGCCACTGCAGCACGAGTTTGATCCCTGCCGCCGGCCAGGGAGGGGACCCACATGGCGCAGCAGACCTCTCCTGCCTGGCCCGCTGCTCCCCTCAGCAGTGTATCTCAGTCAAATCTGCCTGTGCTGTTCCCCACTCTGTCTCTGTTGGATCCTCTCACCCCCCCTGCACTTCTGGCTTGTACCCCAGTTCTTGTATGAATAAAAATATAAATCTTTAAAAAGAAAAAGAAAGAAAATATAAAAAAAAACATAAAAAGTTTCTAGAATTGACTAAATGACTAAATTATTTTTATTTGTTTTAAAGATTTGTGCATATAAGAACTGATATATCAATCAAAGGTGTGGGGGGCTGAGTGGATTCACCAAAGTTAGAGTGGAAAGCAGAATAGGCAGATTGACTGAAATACACTGATGAGAGGGGCAGCCAGCGAGGCAAGAGATGTCTGATGTGCTTGTGTGGGTCAGCTCCCTAGCTGGGGATCGAACTTGTGCTGCAGTGGCTGCAGATAGCTTCATAGTGCTGTGATTTAATCCCTGGCACCATCAGGGTAGCCCTGAATGTTTTTTAAATGAACAAGAATAAGCAGCACAATTTTGGAAAGACTAAAACTTTCAGAATCCAAGCCTTATTCTAAAGCTGGATGGTAATCTTTGAGAAATACTTTCATAACCATACCAAGAAATAATATTTTACCAGTTCTGTGAGCATTCTTTAGCCCAGTAAATTGACTTATAAAATTAACCACCAGAGATACTAAGTGGGCAGGAACCTATAAACACTACAGAAGTAAATCAGATCAAGAATGGAGGAAAGAAATGCCCAAGAAGTTGGACAAGTATATGCAAAGTTCTTATCAGAAAAAGGAATGCTAGTGCTTAATAAACAAATGCTTTAAAATAGTAACTGAGGTTAAAATTTGCAGAAAATTAAACACACTTCTCACGTTCCTCTTCCCTCCCTCCCTTGCCTCTCTTTCTGTTTTATTTTTTTGTATTGGTCTATTTTTTCCCAGGATAATTAAGTTCAACCCCATAGGCTCAGTGATATATTTTTAATATAGAAACCTTTCTATCAACCAAAAAGCAGCCTTACTCTAATTCTTTAATACATTTTCACATGAGATATCATATTTAAAAGAATTTATCATGTCTTTTTGCAGTGTTACCCAATGGAATATTGTTTTATTCTAAAATGAGAATGTATTTGTTCTTGGGGGTCATTTCCATTCTCTATTCTAGCACATGTCGTTCACATATAATGCAGAATTTGAAGAATATATTTGGAAGTTTAGGTAAAATAATCTGCTGAATTACTATATGGTAAGAATCTGTGCTAAGTATATATCTAAGTTGTCCTTTGTGTAGAATGATTAGTGAATTAAGTACAAGAAAAGTTTTCAGTAGAATTGATATGAATTCATGTGGGACATCTTAATAATTCAAAAGGTATTATGAAGTGATGAAATTAGTGTGTTAAAAGGTAGTAAAGTTTCAGACATCTGAGATGTAAAATACCTCTAGGTAATGTTAGCATGCATTTTACACACACACACGCACACACACACATACACACAAAACTTATTTGTGATTTACTGCATCCTACTGTTTATAAGAACGTGAAACGTTTGAGGGATAAATCTGAAGAGGTAACATCACCCACAGTTCAAAGAGCTTGACATGAGAGCTAATGGCTGGTGGGAACTTTTTCTGATAGTGAGACTGTGGAGCTGAAGAGGAATTGACTGGTGCACATTCCTTTTCAACCTTTGGGTTATTTTACAAGTGTTATATTCCTGTTGGAAATTATTCATTTTACCAGTAACTTCAGGAGGAGAATGTCAAAAAAGTGTTATAGTAGCACCACTTTTGAAATTATATTTCACCTTATGAATGACCAGGCTGTAAGGTAGACTGATTCAAGAAACTGTTTTATCAATAAGGCATATAATGAATATTCATCTTTTGCTTATTTTTATATTAGGTGTCAGTGTTCATTCATTGCTTGCTACACAAAATGAGATTACTTTGACAGTCTTGATAGATCTATAGCCTACCTCTAGTTTTTAGTTTTTCCACTATAAGCAAAAATCAGGTTAACAATAAAAATGGGAGAAAGATAAAATTCAAGTATTTTGTTTTCCTGAGATATAAAATTAAATGTATACCTATTCAGTTGCAAAGGAAGACTATGTCACAAAGAGGCTATCTAATCCCTCAAATGTTTATCTATGCCACAATTTAAAATGTTTATTTAATATTTGCTATGCTTCCCAGAATAATATTGAGGGCATGGGGCAATTGTTTCATATAATCTATTTTAAAGTGATGTTTAAAGAAGAACATTTTTTTTTTCGGGGAAGGTAATTATATCTGTACATGTGACTTGATCTGTTTTAACATACACAAACATCTTCCTTATTACCATATGCAAATATAAATGATACACATAAATTATGTATGAATGACATGCGCTAAAATAGAGATCAGAAATGACCCCCAAGAACAAGTACTTTCTCATTGCAGAGTGAAACAACATTCCACTGGTTTGCATTGCTCAAAAAACTTCATGAATTCTTTTTAAAAGGAGTTTTTATTTCATGTGAAAAAAAATTTAAAGATTTAGTTTTTTAAAGATTTATTTTTTTAAAGATTTATTTATGCATATAAGTACTGGGGTACAGGCCAGAGGTATGGGGTGTGAGAAAATTCACCAGCGACAGAGTGGGGAGCAGAACAGGCAGATGGACTGAAAGACACTGCTGAGGGGAGCAGCAGGCAAGGCAGGAGAGGTCTGCTGCACCATGTGGTTCCCCTCCCTGGCCGGGGATCAAACTCGAACTGTAGTGGCTGCAGATGCTTCACGGTGCAGTGCTTAACACCTTGTGCCACCAGGGAGTCCCCTCATATGAAACTTTTTGAAATGATAAATTGTGAGTTTCCTTAAAGCACCATAAAGTTGATATATTCTTTTGTTCTTCTCCACATTTGAGATGCTCATCTCTTATGCATTAATGGCACAGTGTGACTCAAAATGATATTATGATGAAATGTGGCATTCTTTCTTTCTTTGATTGTTTTTTCAAATATCTTGAAGTGCCTATCACAAAAGAAACTTCCATGTCTTGATTTTCAAAATGTCTAGAAGTCTGATCCCTGGAGTTTCTAATCAATAGAACCTTTTCATATGTAATTCATTCAACTAGATGGCAATAATATGGTCTAGGTATATGGAAAAGAATCAAAATCTACACTGTAAATACCTCAAGGCTGTAAAATCAGATTACTGAGGGCAAGCAATCACAGCCAGCGAACTAGTCTTTAAGCAGTACCTAACAATTCTTTCTCTGCTTAGACACTGTCTCTGTGAAGTCTTTACCTTGGCTCCTTAACAATTCTTATTTGGTGCTGCCTGATGCATACAAACGTTCAAGTAAACTCTTAAATTTTTGGATATGCCTGGACTTATTATTTAGCAGCATGCAGACTCTTCAACATGAGAGTTGCATAGTGTTATTGCCAGAACAATCTTTCAGCGCCTCCAGGTCCTGTGTGAAAAATGGGCACCTATTCCTTTCACCCTATTTCTGTGGGAAGGTATTGCTTGCAACAAACTTCCCCTTCAGTGTGCTTTCTACAAGCCTATAAATAACCTTAGCTGTAATGATCATTATCCTCAGTTATCTTCCCTAGTCCTTAAGCTCTAGAACAATCTGACATTTCAGCTCTGTGGAAGAGTCCAGTCCTACAAGCCTGTGTGAGGAGTTGAAGGAAATCTTAAGATTTTGTTTTGTTATATTTTCATTTGATGCTGTTTTTTTTTTTCCCTTTAAATAGATCTAATAGTAGCTTCCAACTGGGATTGTTTTAAAACCAAGTGTTACAGTAAAGTCTTTGTTTCTATTTGTTTTCTGTGGAGAAGGTGTTTAAAAAATAAAAACAAATAAAAACACCCTTTTTCCTATAGCCTATTAGGAAACTCAGGAATCAAAGTGAGACCTATTGGATAATCAGGAACACCTTGAATATCTAGTCACATAGTAGCCATGTGCCAAACCCTCCAGGTTACGGACCCACCTCCAAAAATGTACAATTTGTCTGGGTTCGGGGGGAAGCTATTGTTCAAATCACAGCATGTTCTGGTGATAAAAGCTAATGTCATTATCATCACATCTTTGGTAGACATTTGCTGTGTGTGATGTATTGTGTTACCTGTAATGGTTTCACACCTTAACAAACTGACAAGCGTGATTTTCTTATCATATCTTTACTTGTCCTGCTTCTCCTAACAAGTCATTCCTCTTTCTATGGTCTTATTCTGGAAGCTTGACTGCTGTTTCTGCAAATTATATGCTGCGGAGCTAGAATATTTTTGTATAAAGTCTACATTAACTTTATTTGCATTCAATTCCTGTGTGTGCAATATCTGTTCACCCATCAAATATAATTACAATAGGCGGGCTTGGAATTTACACACCTGGAAAGGTCACTTGAGTTAGTTCCAAAGCATCACACCTTTACCTACCATCATTTCAGCACTGTCAAGAGGCAAGCACCAACTGCAGAAGTTTAATTTATGCAGTTTGTATGATATTAATACCCTTAACTTTTTTTTTCCATGAATGGGGTGAACATAAGCCCATAAACAATGCCATGAATTAAAGTTATGGAATGCTTTCATCCTTCATGCCTGAAAGTTTATTATTAGAACTTGCTTGATGGTGACAGCCTGTCTCCCCTTCTAGTACTTAGTGCGCTGCATTTAAACAGTGGGGGCTTTAATCAAAGAGAAACATTTTCCTCTCTAGTAAAGCACTGGAGTTTCACGTCGTAGTCACAGACTATGACATGCAGAAAGGTCTGTGCCCAACTATTTTTGACATTAGACATCAATCACTTTTCCATCGGAGACTGAACATGAACTATTAATCACTGAAGAAAATCTTGAATTTGGAGAAAGTGAATGAAATTAAATCTTAAACAGATATCATGCCATAATCTGGTTTTAGCCGAGATGTTTAGTTCCTGTATCTCATCTCGGTGGACTCACCTGTAGTCTGTGCTGGTGAGCACATAGTGCCAGAGAGAATGATATAATGATCCATATAAACAAAATATATCCAGAGAATGATACAATGATTCAAATAAAAAAATATATCCAGAGAATGATACAATGATTCGAATATACAAAACAGTATCCAGAGAATGATTCACTGATTCATATGAACAAAATGTGTCCTTTCCCTTCCTTGTCAATAAGAGAAAGCAGACATTATTAAATACATTGAAAACTGGAAGTGCTAATAAATCCTCGAAGCAGAATAGAAAGCCTGAAATCACAGAAAACATCGAGGCAAACACAGGCAGATGTGGTGTGGAGTGGCGATTGTCCAGCTTTGGATTCACCCCACGAGCAGGTGAAGAATCACCTGAGTCATGGGCGTTCCATTTAACGTAAACATAGAAATGACAATAGAAATGGAATGCTGAGTTTTGTATATTAATATAGGTCAGTATGAGAGGAAAGAATACTGGTTTCTATGGGAGGATAGACTAGACTGCTCATTCCTGAGATGTCATCTACAGAAGATATTTGACAAGTAGCGTGTTGTATTCTTACAGGATAGAATTGTTTTGATCGACAGCTGGGCAGCAGGAATGCATTCAGTCGTCATTTCCAGTGGCACACACAGGGGCTTCCTTACAATGGACAAGGACAGACTTAGTGATGATTCTGTTTCAGTCCAGAAATACCTACTTCATTCGTAATTGGTTGATACCACCAGAGAAACACTGATGAGTGTTTCTGCTTTATGCAGGCAACCAAAAGACAGTGCAAGGTGATAAATATTCCCCTTTCATGATATGTATAATGTATTTTGTAGCTGTTCGTGGACTCCTGAGATCATGGAATGTTGTTGTGATTTTGATGACAACAGTTCTTGGCACCTGTAAAATATGAGGGAGAATTGATGGGGACACTAAGCCATTCAGAGAGATTCTTAATTGCCCATTAACACTTATTTAACAAGCTCTTCACTTCTCTCTAGGTCTTTCAGCATGGATCTATTAAATAATTAACATGGAGAATAGTAGTGGGGGAAAAGGAAATAATGAAATATTGTGCTCAGAATGAAGGAAAAAAGCACATCAGCAGGTATTTGTTTAACCTAAATTAATTTTATCAAAGGAAATTCAGCACTAAGCTGCTTTTTTGGGTTGTTTGGCTTATAATTAACATTTTTCTAATAAGTTTTGCATATTCATTAACACATAAGAAAAATACCTAGTCTCTGTATAGGATTACTTATGAGGTATTCTAAGAAGTTCTTGATTTCTCTAATGATGTGCTAGATGGTTTAAAAAAATAAATAAACTTAAAGCAGGTTACTGCATACAGCTAGTTAGTACTTGAGATAAATCAAACACTTCTCTAGAAGATGTGCTGTTACGAAAGTATTGTATACCTAATACAACAGCTGGGACTGGATAATTGAGTTAGATGCCTGGTGGGTGATAAATCTAAGTTAGATTCTTCCAAGATTTATGTACAAAATAAGGTAGAAAGACAATAATAAAAGAAAATGAAACAAAGAATAATAACAATATTCTATGAAAGAAAATTAATGAGTGTGTGTGTGAAGGGGAAACAGTATCTATCACAAGACTTCCAACTTCTGGATATGTGTGTATGTGGCTATTTGCTTTCAATTCACCAGCACCGCCATCCACAAGGAAGATTTCACCCACCCACATTGCAGAGGAGGCAGATCTCTTAGGAATTCCTTTCTCGTGTCCATAGCAAGTTAGAATCTGCCAAAGAGAGGCAATTACAAATATTTGGGGGCAAACGAGAAAGAGAGGTCATTATTCTCCAGATGCACTGGTGAGTGTGCACGAACAGATGTCAGGTTGAAAATAGACATGGGGCGATTTTCCCAGCATCACTGATGGCTAATGATGGAGATTGGAAAAGAAGGAAGAGTTCTGCAGAGGTTGGTGAGACTGACAGGACTTCGGGGTAAAGTGATCTTGGATTTTCAGTGTGACAGGGTGAGACTTTCAGAATGACCTGCTTTCAAGTAGCAAGATGATCTCATTGGTGACAGTTTCTCTGACCTCTTTCTTACCAACCTTCTCAATGGTTCTGTCAGCCTCTAATTCTTTCCATCCAGACTTTTCACTTACCAACCACATATTCTGATTGGTACATGAGCTCCCAGACATGTTTATTCCCCTAAGGAGAAGATACTCTAATACAGAATTCTATTTTGGAGGGAATGCTAGAAAAATTTAAATTGATTTAGAAAAAGGCCATATTTGCAATACTTTTTAGTCCACAAACCATTATTGAGTGTTTCTTATGCATCAAGGTGGGTTCCAGAAAGTGGGAACTTTGTCAGTGGTAAAAGGAATATCCAACCTCTTACCTTATGGAACTCCTGATACAGCACAGCAAGAACACATTCACTGTGTGGTGATACTGGAGCGAAGGAGTGTCCTTAGGGAATTCAGCTAAGTGGAAAAGATTATACACAGGGAGTTTGGTTAAGATGCGGTTGCAATAAACCAGGTAAAAGATGGTGGCGGTTGGACCAGAATGGAAATATTAGAATTATAAACTTGATTGTTCAGTAATTTATTCATTCAACACACAATGAATGCCTGCTATAAGCAGAAAGGAAATCTTCAGGATACTGGACTAAAACAAACAGAAAATGATGTCTGATGTTGTAGAATTTAAGAGGAACCCATGGTAAATAATGTATGTGTGCTTTTATTTTAAATTAAGTATTTTCCTTTCCTCGTCTCTCTTTCTACCTTCGTGTTCCTTCTCAGTCTTTCTTTTTCTTTCTCTTTCTCATGCACATGACATGGCAGATATTAAGGCTTCAGTAGGGGTTCCACATTATGACCAGTACTTTAATTATAGTTCGTGAAGTGTAAACAAAGTTGCTGGCCCTGAAGACTTATTTTATTGTCTTTTTTATTTTTTATTTTATTTTTTTAAAGATTTATTTATTTAGGCATACAAGAGCTGGGGTACAGGCCAGAGTCCAGGGTGGTGAGAGGATTCACCAGAGACAGATTGGGGAACAGAACAGGCAGATCAACGGAGGTACACTGCTGAGGGGAGCAGAGGATGAAGCAGGAGAGGTCTGCCATGCCATGTGGGTTCCCTCCCTGGCCGGCGGCAGGGATCGAACTCATGCTGCAGTGACTGCGGTTTGCTTCATAGTGCGTTGCTCAACCCACTGCGCCACCAGGGAGTCACTATTGTCTTTTTTAAAGAGGCAAAATTAATGTTTTTGGAATAATGAAAGGATAAGTAAAAATCTTTAATTTTGTCAAAGCAAGTAATAATGATGAAGGATGCAGTTTGAGAGGGAGAGACCTTTTTAGACAGCTTGATAAGGCTAGTACTTCAAGAAAGTATCTAGTATTTGTTATGATTTTAACAGAATTATGAATTATAATAGGGCATTCATGAACATATGAGCCTATTATATATTCCCTCTCTTTCTCCCTGTGTGTAGTGCCATTCCCTGGGGCTCTCTATAAGTTTTATCCTTCACATTGATAGTGACAGTTAATTTTAAAATACCTTTGTCTAAAGTTGTGTCCAACCACAGCTAGGTCATACATGTCATGGTCACAGGAGAGAAAAATTAAGGGACATCAGACATACATACATGTCACTACATTTTTTACTTTTGAATTCTTCTGTGTGTGTGTGTGTGTGTGTGTACGATATACATAAACATATCAGCAAGTGACTATGCACACCAATGTATAGACCACTTAAGAATAATTCAAAAAGTGTTGCTCTGTTAAATATTATTTAAAGAAATCAATTTAGGTGTTCCGACATAGTTAAAATTTATTCTTCTTGAGAGGGCAGTCTCCATTCCCAAGGATACCAAAGAAGGGTACAGGAACCTCCCTGGTGGCACATGGGGTTGAGCACTGTATTGTGGGGCTTCTGCAGCCACTGCAGCTCGAGTTCTGGAGTTTGATCCCTGGCCAGGAAGGCGACCCACATGGCTCAGCAGACCTCTCCTGGCTCGCCTGCTGTTCCCCTCAGCAGTGTATTTCAGTCCATCTGCCTATCCTGCTCCCCACTCTGTTTCTGGTGAATCCTCTCACCTCCCGCCCTCTCCCTTTGCACCTCTGGCATGTACCCCAGCCCCTCCCAAATAAATATGTGTAAAATGGTACAGTAAAAGGGAACCTTTTAAAGGACTAAGAGCAAAGAACAAAAGAAATGTTAAATGAATAGGGAGCAAAGAAGTACAAATCCAGAGTTGGCTTTGCATGTGGGTACGGGCTGACTAGGTAGATTGCATTTTTGATCAAATGAAGCATTTTCAGGTACATAAAAGTCATCTAAGTTTGAGTGTGCTAACATGGCATCCCAAGCAGGAGCACTTCCATCTTGGGCCTAAAAACTCATTTTAACAAATCTGAATGAAGGTGAACATATCACAAATAGATCTAATGAGTCGTAGAATGAAGAGCACATAAATAAATTTCTTGATGCTGAAATCAGACTCAGCTCTCTTACGCTGAGGAGAAGAAATGTCCCCTACTCTCCTCAGTTCTTCTTGGGCTGGTAGAACAAGCAAATAAACATCATGTAGATTGGAAGGAGGGAGAAAAGACAAATTCAGCTACATTTGTGTGGAGAATACACCTAGATGTGTATCCCAGAACCAGTAAGGGAAAAATTGAGGTATATATATTATAACCTCGGAGTGGGATAAAGACCTGGGGCTTGAGAAGGGAAGAGTGGGACATATGACTAGGACAGGGTGACTCATGTTTTAACTATGTGATGGAGGGGTGCCCAAGAACCCCCAAACTGTAAAGAGGAAAAATACAGTATACCCATTCTAAGGGTGTAGACATTATGCATGCAAGAGCAAAGAAAACAAACAGTGTGCTTAATGATCTTTAATTGGTGGGAGGAAAGGATTTCAAATAACAGATTGCCAATTAAACTCCAAAAATTACCTCTTAAGTAAAGGTCCTGTGGAAAAAGTTCATAGTTCATAGTGGTGTTGCCGAGGCCTGGAAGTGTTAGGGGGATAGGTAGTCCTCAATAAATTACACAGATAGATTTATGGACTTCAACCCCCACTCCAGACCACCAGCGTTCCAGAACCACAAATCCAATAAAATGATTATCGAAGAGTGGATCACTGAGACCTGAGGGTGGAGTTAAGCAGCCAGGCTGAGTATAAAACCAGAGAGGTGAGCCTAGGGCCTCCGTCTTCCTTTAGAGTCATCTCACTTAATTCAAAGCCAGCTCTCAACGCGCCATTGCATTCCAGCTCGGAAGATCTGGTAGGACATTTACAGATTTGTATCCCTCTCTTCCCTTGGTGTTATTTCTACTTTATTCCCCTTCTTTTGTAAAATAACACCCTTTAATAACTTTTGTCATGTGTACCTAAAGTTGGAACTTAATATAAAAGTCTTCTAAGTGTGCAGGTAAAAACCTAGTTAAAAAAAATTTATATTAAAATTGCCCTGTAACAGAAGCACCAGAACAATTTCTAGGCACCAGCAGAAACCACAAGAAAGAGGTGAGGCAGTTCTAAGAGCGCTGGGACAGAAGAGCGATCTAGAATTCACACTAGGGATTCCCTAGTGGCTCAGAGGTTAAGTCTCAGCGTTATCAAGCTATCTTCAGCCACTGCAGCACCAGTTCAATCCCCACCAGGGAGGGACCCACATGGCGCAGCAGACCTCTCCTGTCTGGCCTGCTGCTCCCCTCAGCAGTGTGTTTCAGTCAGTCTGCCTGTTCTGTTCCCCAGTCTGTCTCACCCGCTCACACCTCTGGCCTACACCCCAGTTCTTGTATGCATAAAAAAAAATGTTAAAAAATTCACAACATACCATCTCCCCCATCATGAGGTCAGAATAACAGCTCCCACTTGTCGGCCTGTCACTGACGCTACCAGCCTAGGATGGGAGCCACCTCCCAGTCATGTGACTTTCCCTTAGGTGTCCTTCCTTCTTTGTTCCACCTCAATTTATAAATCCATCTCCCTCCTCCTGCTGCCACCCATTCAGGAGGCCCTGCTGGCTGATGTCATCCAGGACAGCTGCCTATAAGTGCATGAGAAAACGGTGTCTGTTCCTGTTGCTGCTTCACGGCCCCTTTCGGTGGAAGTGCATCTGTACCAATGTTACAGGGCAGGGAGAGGGGCACCCCAGAACCCCCAAACCTGCCCTCTCTAAATGGGTCCTGTCATATACTGCATTAACATGTAAGACCTTTAATGGAAATGAACTTTAATATAATTAGTGAACAATACAGAAAAGACAAAAGATATAGTTACTAAATCAAGCATCCAAAGTTACCCATCCCTTGCGGGTGAAAGCCCAGCCAAACAGGATTGGCCCAAAGCAAGGCCTAAAAGCTGCCACAGTCTAAAGGACCTTTCAGTAGAAACCCATAAAAAAAGGGACAGAAAGAGTCAGACAAGTTTGGGAGGAAAAGACCAAAATCAAGATAGAAACTGTCATTGTTAAGCTCCCCACGAGTCTCTCACCCATGTCTGTTCCAACCAGTCCAGGACCAAGAAGCAAGCGCTGCTTCTTCACTGTCTCTGCTCCATGTACCTCTGTTAGGGGGAAAGGTCATCCTGACGGGATTATACAAATAGGTTTGTAGACTCCAACCCCCATTCCAGACCACCAATATTCCAGAACCACAAATCCGATAAGGTCATCATAGAAGAGTGGATCCCTGGGACCTGAGGGTGGAGTTGAGTAAAAAAATTTTCTGCAGAGAAGAGAGGAGGAAAAAAGAAAAATAAAAAACAGCAAAAAAACCTGGAGGAGGCACGTGGAGCAGAGGGACATGTAAAAAAACTGTGCTTGTTTTTTAGTCTTAAACTAATTAAAACAAATAGAAGTAAAAAACCCGTAACGAGGTTAACAATGGCAACTGTCATCTTAATTTTAATTTTACTCTTTTCCTCCCAAATTTGTCTAACTCTTTCTAACCCTTTTCTATGGGTCTCTACTGAAAAGTCCTTTAAATGTGTAGCAAGTTTTTGGGCCTTGCTTTAGGCCAATCCTATTTAGCTAAACTTTTACCCTCAAAAAAAATGAGTAACTTTAAATGCTTAACATAGTAACTATATTCTTTGTTCTTTCTTTATTATACCCTAGTTGTATTAAAATTCCTTTCCATTAAAGGTTTTATGTGTTTGTCTTAATGCAGCAAATAGCCAAACCCATTAAAAGAGGGCAGGCTTGGGGGTTCTGGGGTGCTCCTCTCCCTGCCCTGTAACAATAATACCAAGGGAAAGAGAGGGCTACAAATCCGTAAATAACCTGCCAGATCTTCTGAGCAATGGTGCTGAGAGCTGGCTCAGAGTCAAGTGAGATGGCTCCAAAGGAAGAGAGAGCCCAAGGCTCATCTCTGGTTTTATACTCAGCCTGGCTGCTTAACTCCACCCTCAGGTCCCAGTGATCCACACTTCGATAATCATCTTATCGGACTTGTGGTTCTGGAACACTGGTGGTCTGGAGTGGGGGTTGGAGTTTACACACTTATAATTTATTTAGGACTACCTTTTCCCCCTAACAAATTCACAACACGAGAATCTGAATCCTAACTC
>JAGFMF010011484.1:3655934-3784364 GCA_019455555.1 Galemys pyrenaicus | reverse complement strand
GAGAGGGATACAAATCCGTAAATATCCTACCAGATCTTCTGAGCAATGGCTCTGAAAGCTGGCTCTGAGTCAAGTGAGATGGCTCCAAAGGAAGAGAGAGCCCAAGGCTCATCTCTGGTTTTATATTCAGCCTGGCTGCTTAACTCCACCCTCAGGTCCCAGTGATCCACTCTTCGATAATCATCTTATCGGATTTGTGGCCCTGGAACACTGGAGTGGGGGTTGCAGTTCACACCCCCATCTGTGTAATCCATTCAGTACTACCTTTCCCCCCAACCCTTTCTTCCTCTCTGGTCTCTCCAGCTTCTTCTTATCCCTGCTCAGCTCCACAAGGGGTCCTGGAAGTTCTCCTTTTCCTGGGGACCACCCTGTTATAGTAGTAGTTAGTATTGTTCATACCGAAATTTCAGGTTTTCAGGTCTGGTCTCCCAGCCAGAAGCGTTCCCCAAGCTGCAGTGGCCACGTGAGCCCCAGACACTAGATCAACACAGGTTGGTGTCTCTCGAAGCTGCAGAAGGTAATTTGCAGATGCTCAGGCGAGCAGGCAAGAAGAGGCAGATTTGCTTAGAAAGAAAAGGTTTATTGAGCAGAAAAGGAACAGAATTAAAGTGGAACTCACAGGCCAGTGGGACCAGGCCAGGGAGGGGCAAGGGAGCTGAAATAGAATCTACTTCAGGAAATATGCACCTTCTTTCCCTAATTATTCTAAAGCCCTCCAGGGTCTTTGTGATTGGTTAGTTTTGCATGGTCTTGTTACAGGGCAGGGAGAGGAGCACCCCAGAACCCCAAGCCTGCCCTCTCTGAATGGGTTCTGCCATCTGCTACATTAAGACAAACATATAAGGCCTTTAATGGAAAGGCACTTTAATACAATTAGGGTACAATACAGAAAGGACAAAGAACATACTTACTAAGTTAAGCATCAAAAGTGACTCATCTCCTTGAGAGTAAAAGTCCAGCCAAATAGGATTGGCCCAAAGCAAGGCCCAAAAACCTGCTACAAGTCCAAAGGACCTTTGAGTAGAGATCCATAGAAAAGGGTCAGAAAGAGTCAGACAAATCCAGGAGGAAAAGAGCAAAATCAAAATCAAGATGAAAGCTGCCATTACTAAGCTCCCCACGGGTCTCTCACCCACATCTGTTCCAACCAGACCAGGACCAAAAAGCAAGCACAGTTTCTTCACATGCCTCTCTGCTCCACATGCCTCCTCCAGGTCTTGCTGCTCTCCATCCTGCTTCCTTCTTGCTCCCTTCCTTCTGTCCTCTTCTCTGCAGAATCTTCTTTCCCTGCTTATCTCCACCCAGTTAGGGCAGAACAGGATTCTGGAACTTCCCCCTTTCCTGGGGATGACCCTGTTTCAGGCTCACTTAATCTACTACTATATTAGGAGTCTTCCTACTTTCTCTGCTTATCTTTCCTTTGCTTCTGAATGCCCTTTGGTTCCTAGTTCTAGGGTGTTGACTGGCTCCCTTTGGGGTTTTGTTTTTCCCATCTCTGGATCTCTTCCCTTATCTCTGAAGTTGAACTCTTCCAGGGCCTCCTCATCTGTTCGCCCTTCTTGACCTAGGACTCCTAGTCATAGGCACCATTCTATCTAAATATCGTACAATTCAGTGACCTTTCCAGATGCTAACCCCGTGGCCCCATAATCCCATATTCTATTGAAATCATAATTCAGACTTCATTTGGTACCATTTATCTAATTACAGATAGAGTTCATTTCAAATGTTTCCAGCAATTAAGGCAAAATTCAAAGGCTACTATTTCAAGATTTATATAAATGTTGAGAACACAGTGACAGCATTGAGAACCA
Source organism: Galemys pyrenaicus (assembly GCA_019455555.1). NCBI lineage: Eukaryota > Metazoa > Chordata > Mammalia > Eulipotyphla > Talpidae > Galemys > Galemys pyrenaicus. The sequence goes on along the minus strand of JAGFMF010011484.1, from coordinate 3,782,550 downwards.
ATCCAGGTGGCCTGATTTCATACTTGAAAGTGAAGTCTCTCCTGCGAAATATCCCCCATCTGCAAACCTGATGCCTGCAACTCCTTTAATGAGGATAGATCTTATTTTATTCCACAATACCACTGGAAGCTAAAAAAAAAAAAGTGCTTTAGAGAAGTAACTCATTGATTTATATTTATTCTGTGCTGTAAATGACTGAGATCAAATCCTTTCTTGCAAGGTTTTGTTATGTGGGAATTACAATTCTGAAAAGGAACAAAGTGCCTGCCCGGGGGAGGTGAAGTTGCTAAACCAGAGAAGGGAGAGCACTCCAGGCCATTGTTCCCAGCTTCCACATTCTGCCTAGGGCCACCTTGATAGGGTTCTGCCTTCATAAGCATTTGGAAGAAGTATGCTCTGTGCTCTTTGAAGCCACTGAGGCAAAGTGCTAATGAAAGGACCTTATTCTCACTATTTAATATCTATTATTATTCCTGCCTAGCAACTGAAGCACTCTCCTCCTGTTAACAGATAGGAAAGAAGAGGAAGGAGCTGCTTACTCTCTTTATTGCTTTAGTCTCTCTTCCCTCCATATTCAATTGAAAAATAAGAACTTCAGAACCAAGAATATTAAGTTAGCCCTGTATCTGTTACAGGGCAACCCTGATATAAAATGGTTTCCCTGACTGTGGGTCCTCACCCATGCCCTCAATTGCAGGCACACACAACAAAGGATGATAAAGAATTTATTTACAAAAGAAGAGGGAATGAATGAAGAAATGATTAACTCAGGGAGAGGAGAGGGAGATAAATCTGTGAATGCTCCTGCCATTTCTGCTGAGCTGGAACCCACCAGCAAGCTGAGAGCTGGGAGAAACAAGAGACCCCCACCTAGCACCCACATGTCTGTTTTTATACCAAACCTGGCTGCTTAGCTCCACCCTCAGGTCCCAGCAATCCTCACTTAGGTGATGATGGCATTATGGGATTTGTAGTACTTGCTCTCTTGGATAGTGTTGGTCTGGAGTGGAGGTAAAGTCCATAAACCTATTTGTAGAGTTTGTTCGGGACATTCTTTTCCCCTAATATATCCAAAGGCAATTAAAAGGAAGAAAAAACAAAGAATACTAAAACCATACTTCACTTATGATTGTAAATAAAGTAAATTATTTAATTGATATTTGGGTACTTGCCCCCCTCCAAAAAAAAAAAAACCCTTTTACCTGCTTAAGTACTACTTTATTATTTTAAAAATTGGTACTAGAAGTGTTACAGGGCAACCCTAATATAAAATGGGTTTGCCTGACTGGGTCCTCACCTGCACGCTTGAACTGCACTTATAATGCCCCAACTGCAGGCACACACAACAAAGGTTAATAAAGGGTTTTATTTACAAGGGAAGGAGAAATAGCGTAGTGAATAACACAGGGGGAAGAGAGGGATACAGATCTGTAAATATCCTACCAGTTCCCCCCCAAGGCCCACGTGTAGGCTTTTATATTCAGCCTGGCTGCTCAACTCCACCCCCTCAGGTCCCAGTGATCCACTCTTCAGTAATGACCTTATGGGATTTGTAGTCCTTGGATCTTGTAGGTCTAAAATGGGGATCGAAGTCCATAACCTATTTGTATAATGCATTCAGGAGGGTCTTTCCCCCTAACAGAAAGTATTAATGATTTACAATGGTAAAATCAGAGGAGCTTGTTAATATTTGACAAACAGTAAATACAATCATTATCCCTCCACTGGCTAGGAAATGAGCGAATTCTTGCTGCTTCTGTTACAGAATTACATTGGCCCATAACCCAGGCTGTGGAAGGATAAACCAGGTGGTACTCAAGGATCTCTGGAGACCAGGAACTTTATTCCAGATTCATATGCACATGGACCCAGACACAGACCTTTCTCCAAAAATCTGGGCCCCAAACAAAGGCTGGGAGCTCCTTTTATACTTTGCTATCTCTACATCTGCTGCAGAATTGCATGTTTTAGGACTAATTCTTAAGGAAAAGGGGGTTTTGCAGGGAAATAATTTTCAAAGGGAACAGACTAGCCTGACCTGTTATCTTGACCCTTTGAAATACATCTCTTTTTAAGACTGTTGGGACCAGGCCTTGAATCTAATTTATTATCTGGGCCTCCATTAATACGTTAATTAAATTTAGGGTACTTCTTTGTGACTGGGGAGGTGTGTTCCACATCCATTTGCCTAACAACCTTTCTTCTATCTCTTTAGCCCCTAAAATATCTTAATTTTAACCACTTGTAAGGAACTCTTAAGGACTCATGACTTTATAATAAACATCTGAACTAGAATTTAACTATTTTTTTAAAAGATTTATTTATGCACACAAGAGCTGCGGTACAGGCCAGAGTCACAGGAGGTGAGAGGATTCACCAGACACAGAGTGGAGAACAGAACAGGCAGATGGACTGAAACACACCATGGAGGGGAGCAGTGGGCGAGGCAGGAGAGGTCTGCAGGGACTTGTGGGTCCCCTCCCTGGCTAGTGGTGGGGATCGAACCTGTGCTGCAGTGACTACAGTTTGTTTCATAGTGCTGTGCTCAACCCGTTGCGCCACCAGAGAGGCCCCTAGAACTTAACTTTTTATATCTTAACAAAGTTCCTTAGGCTAGAGCTTGGCATTTTATATCTTGATAAGGTTCCATATCTCAGGAGAACTGCAACCAGAATATCTACTAGACACTGGCAACTGAAGCCAAAACTCAATCTACTTCCACAGGACTTTGCTGCTTCTATGATTAGCTTTTATTAACCTTTTTAGGATTATTCTGTCTAGGCAATTTGCTTGATTATTCCTTGCTGGAAGTTCCAACAACTAAGACTTCAGTACAAAACATCAATAGACAGTTTTGTGACAGAACTTCCTTTTTTTTAAAAGATTTATTTATTTTTCATAAAGAAACTGGGTGCAGGCCAGAGGTATGGGTGGTGGGGGGAGGTGATGAAAGGTTTCACCAGAGATAGAGTGGAAAACACAACAGGGGGGTCTACTGAAATACACTGCTGAGGACAGAGCAGCAGGTGAGACAAGGAGACAAGAAAGGTCTGCTGTGCCATTTGGGTCAGCTCCCTGGCCAGGGATGGAACTCATGCTGCAGTGGATGCAATAGCTTTATAGTGCAGAGACTTAACTTTTTGCACCAGCAGGGAGGCCCACAGAGCATCCTTTGATGTGTGAGGGTCTGTTTGTCTGAATACCAAAGGGCAAAAAAACATTAGTGCTGTGTCATACTTAGGGTACTGGCATTTGATAAAGCTACCAACCAAGGGTAAATCATGATCTGTCATCCTGGAAAGAATAGCAGTGGAGAGAGAGCCTTTTGGAGCTTTTAGTTACTTCCGTGAATTTTCAATCTGTACTTCTAAAATGTAATGAAAAAATAGACTGTAATGTGTAAGTGAGAAATTGGCAAATGGCACATGCCCTCCCCCTTCAGTACTTATTTATAGAACATCATGTTTCCTAAATTGGAGAGTAATTGTATTATATAATACAGGCATGACATACACAAAAAGAAATGCAAATGTGTTGAAGTCATTCATTATCCTATTACCTACAAAAATATAATTGCATTGAAATAAAAGATACAAAAGAAAATCAGACTAATTTTAGTGATTGTACCCTACCAATGAAAAGGATACAGTCTTGAGATGCAAGATCTGTTGCTTAGACAATATTCAAAGTCATAAAAAATGTTAACTGTCTTATTCAGAGATGTATCTGTCTTCAAAACATTCCCCTTCATTGGTTACTAATTAATATTTTTTCTATAAACAAAGATGAATTAGATTCTGCATCATCAATGAAGAGTTTGTCAATCTTCCATGATAGGCGTGCTCTTCCCATCTTATCTTACAGCATTTTTTTTCTCTATCACTATCATTGCATTAATCACATACTGCCTTATCTATGTTAAAGAGACCTGACTCTACTTTATCTTTCCTATTCAGTAGAAAGCATCTTGAAAGGAACAAGCCATATCTTATTGATATGTGCTTGTCAATGAAGCTTTCAATATATTTGAGTTAAATTGAATCAGATACTGATAGAAAACTCCTGTCATGCTAATGAAGTTCCGGACAGAATTTTTATTGATTTGTATTTATAGTCTGTTCCCTAGAGCAAACCTGTGAGATATTACACCTTTCATATATGGAGAAACTGAGGCAGTCAGAAATTGAGTTGCTGGTCATGCGTTCAGTAGAAGACTAATATTGGAGCTGAACCTTGGTAGTCTTTCCTTAGAGTACACACACAACAGAGACATGACACAAAAAATGTGTTCAGGAATTCACAGTTTTCAATCTTGTATTAATTTTCTTCTTTATTTGTATATGTGTTTGTATCCATCATTAATTCATATCCATATTCATTTACCTATATAATCATATATAAAATCCTAATTACCAACACAGGCACTATGTGAAAAAAATCAAAATAAGAAATGTTTTCAGAGAAGTTCAATGCTCTCTAATCCTCCCCAGGAGAAATCACCCCTCTTAATTGTTGAATATATATTTCTCAAAAGTTTATTTGTATGCATATGCTGTTCTTCAGGAGACACAGAGAAGAATGCTCATAGCAGCACTGTTCATAGCAATAAAACAGTGGAAACAACATAAATGTCACTTCATGGGGAAGGAATTAATACATTGAGGTATAATATTGATTGAATACTCTATTTGTCTGTTTGGGGGTGTCATGGGAAGCAGACTCTGAGAAAGGGAGCAGGTAATTTATCGGGAGGCTGAGTCTAGTCAGCTGCAGGCAGAGGCAAGGACAGGACGAAAGGAAGGAGAAAAGTCCAAAGAACATATTCATGAGCTTTTGCCATTGTAGACACCTGGGGCTCATTCCCTATGGGGGCACTCTGGGGAATTGTGTCTATTGGGCCTCAGTATGTCACTAATAAAGATCAATTCATTTATTAAAAGCAGGTTGATAAGCACAAATCTAATCTTTGGTGCCTCAACAACCTGGTATAAATCAGGCTAGCAATCTTCAGATGGCCGTGTCTCATGAACAGAGGGACGTGTCAATGACCTTGTCAATGACCTTACCATGCACATCAAAGAGACTCAGTAGATATATGAAAATGTGGGCGAACAACAGAAGACATCTAGTGTATGATTTCATGATCCGGGCTTTTCACAATGGAGATGACCTATAAAGACATCTGGTGACTTCCTTTTGCTACAGGGTAACTTTGTAAAATGTAAAATGGGGTTGCTTGATTGGGTTTTTATTTGCACGCTTGAAAGGTATTTATAATAAACCTTAATTGTAGGTATACACAACAAAGGTTAATAAAGGGTTTTATTTACAAAAGAAGGGGGAAGAAAGAAATGAATAACACAGGGGGAAGAGAGGGTGACAAATTTGTGAATGCTTTTTACTAGTTTTTTTGAGCTGGAACTTAACAGCGCGCTGAGAGCTGGCTTTAAACTAAGAGAGCCCCCAAAGCCCACATGTCTGGTTTTATACTAAGTTTGGCTGCTTAATTTTATTTTTAGGTTCCAGTTATCCACTCTTTGATGATGACTTCATAGGATATATAGCTTTTGGATATTGTTGGTTTGGATTGGGGGTCGGAGTTTATAAACTTATTTGTATAGTTTATTTAGGACATTTTATCCCCTAACACTTTGAATCCATTGAGGCCACTGGTCCAGGACCCTCTTTAACCTATATGTTCTCCAGCCTGAGCACGTTTAGGTTAACACAAGATTCTTTGAAACTTGAGCAATATGGTAATTCTGACAAATGGGAGATCATTGAAACAGAACATGTCATTATATTGTCATGAGAAACAAAGATACACATGCCACCCGAGTGAGTGAGGAATCCTCATCTGCTGAAAGTCAGGCTTCATTGCCAATAGGTAAATAAATGAATCTCAGCTCTAGTCATCCCTCACTTCATCATGAGTGATGTGAGAACACAAAAAGCAAATACCTTTTAGATTGCTTCTCCGTCTATAAGAACATAATTTCTTTGATACTTCAGTCCTTTATAATCTATATTTTGTACTTTTTGATGCGTTTTTGTGATCTAGATGTTGCTTCTGACTTATCGTCTCAGGCCTCCCTATAAATTGAGTTCACATTATTTCTCCTGGAAAGATATTCACCTATATCAAATGAACATTTCAGTAAGTTGTTCCCATTTCATTTTCAGCTGATTTAAACCAGCAGCTGGGCTCCAATTTGCCAGTTGAATTTGCCTGCTCTAAAATGCCACAGCGACAAACTAATACAAAATTTGCTTTCCTTAATTCTCCTAGGATTTGATCACTTGCAACAGGAGGTTGGGTAAAGGAACATTCATATTTATTTCTTGAAGGACTTGAAAATTATCTTCCCTTAAAAATGGAGAACAATTTTAAGTGATGTGCATGCATGTATAAATTTAAACTGCATATGCACACCCATAATAAAATCACACAAGGCAAGATGATTATGTTTTATAATTGAAGGTTTTGCATTGAATGTATTTCCCTACATCCTATTTATGACATTTTAAATACTGAAATCAGAAAGCCTGCATAAGTAGACAGTCATAAAAAGATTTTTTTTAATATAGTAAAAATGTAAACAGCAAAAAGCTTCTCAACTAATTTTAATATCATTCAGATTAAGGCTCATCTAAAGAATAATAAGTGGCAGAATATTGTTTATCTATTACAATTTTTCATTTAATGAATCCAAATTTTAATGTAAGTACTCATAATTGAATAAATAACTTTTATAGTAAGACACTGTCATTATGTATTAAAATAGTATTTTATCAGTATTAATTGTTTAAATTATTTTATTACATATGAAATTTCTAGTGAAGAAATAAAATATCTTGAACCTAAAGAATTATAAGAGATAGGCATATTTGTTTCCCATCAGACACATGGATTTCTTTATCATAAAATGCCCCCATAAAAAGCTGTCTGTTAAACACAATTGTTGAGTCTTAATTGATCTCATAATCTTCTCAGGGCTCTCTGCAGAGCAAAATGACACCCAAGTCACTGTTTGGACCCATCTCTTTTTGTGATGTCACAAGTTTATCTTTCACTGACAGCACAATGGGCAACTTTAACTACAATGTGACTCAATAGATCGTCTCTCACTCCATTCACACCATTTCTTTTTTCTCTCCAAAGGACTCCTCTTTTACTAAAGGAGCAAAAAAATATTAGTTTCTTTTTAAATGTCAAAAATAGCTCATCAAGAAAAGTCATATCAAGACCAACAGGTACATTAAAAGACACTCAACATCACAGGTCATCAGGGAAATGCAGGTCAAAACCACCATGTGATATTGCCTCAATCTGCAAGAATGACTCTTATCATAAAGTCAGGAAATAACAAGTGAGGTGGTAGTAAAGCAGAAAGGGAATTCTGGTGCACTGTAGGTGAGAATGAAAGTTGTTGCAACTAAAGAAAACAGTATGGAGTTCCCTTAATAAATTAAAAATAGAAATATTATATGATTCAGCAATTTCATTTCTGGGTATTCCAATGAAATGAAAAAACACTCACATAGAAAATATATATGCACCCCATATTCACTGTAACACTATTTATAACAGCTAAGACATAGAAGCAACCTAACATTTCATAGAGGGATGAATGACTAAAGAAAACATGGTATAAAGAACATATTTTTCTGCCATAAAAAATAATGAATCTTTGCCATTTGCAACAATATGGATGGTGACCTTGAGGGCATTATTCTAAGTGAAATAAGGAAGATAAAGAAAAACAAATATCATATGAAGTTACTTATGTGAGGAATCTTAAAAAAAGAGAAAAAAATAGATGAGGTGGATGGATACAAGCAAGATTGGGGCAAGGAGTTGGGAGTTAGTCAATATGTTTAAAAGGGATGAAAAGACATAACTTTCCAGGACGCTCCCTGGTGGTGCAAGGGGTTATGCACCTCACTAGGAAGCTATCTGCAGTCACTGCAGCACGAGTTCGATCCCCAGCCAGGGAGGGGACCCACATGTGCATCAGACCTTTCCTGCCTCGCCCACTGGTCCCTCAGCAGTGTCTTTCACTGGATTTGCCTGTTCTGCTCCCCACTCTGACTCTGGTAAATCCTCTCACCCCCTCAAACCTCAGGCCTGTACCTCAGTTCTTATATGCATAAATAAATAAATCTTTTTTAAAAAAAGGAACTTTCCAATTGTAATGCAAATAAGTCATGGGAATGCAATTATAGTATGGTGACGATGGCTAATAAAATTGCATTGCATATTTGAAAGTTGCTAAGAGAGTAAATCCTGTAAAAAAGATCCTGTCATAAGACAAAAACTTTTTGTAACTCTATATATGGTGATGGATGGGGTGATTATGTTGCAATACAAACAAATGTTTAATCAGTTTGTTGTATGCTTGCAATTAGTATACTATTAGAAGTCAATCATAACTCAATTAAAATTAGTTGAGCAAAAAACAGAGAAAATGTCACTGAATGAATTGTCAGTACATGTGTGTTTTATTATTTTAAAACTTGCCTTAAAACTAGCTGCTGGCTTTGTTGAAACCCAACTTATCTAGGCACTGGGCATGAGGCAAATACAAAGGGGTACCCTTAAAGTATCTTAATTTCCTAAATCATGAAAACGGTGGTGGGAAAGAATGTATTTTCATGTCATTCCATGGAAGTATTATTAAATCACTTTTCCATACTAAAAATATTGGTTTGCACTCTTTCTATTGATAAATATGACTTTATAATGAATGATGGAATCATCAGGGAAAAATATAAATCATGGCAGCTTCTGATAATGATTACAAGTTTTTCCCCAACAAACTTTTTCTACTAAAAGTTCACTTTTTCATACTTAAGTTCTTTAATCCAGCCAACTGGATTTTCATAATGAATTACAATAATGATCTATTATATTTTGAAGGGCATAGGTGAGTGGTGTTGAGTCACTGTCTTGGTCCCACAGCTAAACAAATTCTCATTAAATATTGAGAATTGGTTTCCTGGGGGACACCAGTCAGATTGTGTTAATTGAATAAGGAAAAAGAAAGATTATCTGTGTCTTTGAAAATTGCTAGTAATACCCAAAGTGGTGATGTCATCAAGAGGATTGGGGAAAAAGCCTTTTTCAGCACTTTGTCAACTCATTTTAGGAATCACTACCTCAGGGGGTAGAAGTGATAGCCTGGCATATGGAGAGGGAAGAACAAAGACTGTGTCACCTTGGTGGTATGACGGTCTTCGCAGTCTTATTTCCCTTTCTCTCATGCCCACAGTTGAGGTCTCTTCATCTCCATCTAGGGAGTAGCGCTAAGCTTAAGCTGCAAAATGTCGGGAGCTCAATACCGGTAAGTCTAAGTACTCTTAACAGAGGTCTTGTGCTTTGCCCAGTTTTAAATAATAGGATGTGATATTGTGTGGTGCTGCATAAGAGGTCTCAGATATGACTCTTTGAACACCCCGATATTCCAGCTTATTATTACACTGCTTGACATTTGCTTGAGTAGCTTTCTTCTTTTAGAAGAAGTGCACAATACTTTAATGACTTGGTGGTTTTTTTCCAGAGCAGATAGCATACTACAAACAAATCATGGAATTTGGTCTTGAGCAAAGCTTTGTCAGTCTAAACCCAGACAGCCCTTCATGTGAATAGAGGCTGGCATCTTCCCTTTCCAGGCTCTGTAAAAGCACCAGGGTTCACACATGATACTTTTGCATAACAGACTTAGTAATGAAGAGTGTACTTTCTCTGTCCCTCTGTGAAATAGTCAGCTATGCCTTAAAATGTAGTTAGCAGAGCTTCCCTGGTGGTGCAAGGGGTTAAGCACCTCACTATGAAGCATCGTCAGCCACTGCAGCACACGTTTGATCCCCAGCCAGGAAGGCAACCCACATGGTGCAGCAGACCTCTCCTGCCTCACCCGCTGCTCCCCTCAGCAGTGCATTTCAGTCCATCTGCCTGTTCTGCTCCCCACTGTGTCTCTGGTGAATCATTTCACACATACCCTACACCCACCTCTGGTGTGTACCCCAGTTCTTATATGCATAAATAAATGATTTTTTAAAAAATGTAGTAGTATGATCTTGACTAATGTCCTTTAATAAAGTCCCTTAGTAAAATATCTTCACAGCAGCCAAATCTGTACTTATTTTGTGACTGACATAAATAGAACTGGAATGCCTTTGACATGACTGAAGAAGCTATTTGACATCTTCAAATAATCTCATATAACTCCTATATTGTGTAATCAAATGCTATGCAAATAAAAATACAGTGCTTTGTAAGTTGTTAGAACTAAACATTCTATTTTGGTTAAACACTATTGACCTCTGTGGAGTGCACCAGGTAACTATTACACTAAAATATATGTGTAAGAAGAAATAGTAGGCCTAATATATATGAACTAATAAACAGCTGTTGAATTAATTGATGCATAGATTCAAAGTAGCAATGTTATTTCTTTTGGAAAATTGGAATGAAATTGTCATAATAAAAAAATCACACAATAAAACAATGTAGGGTTCATAGAGGAATAAAACTTACTCACTTAGTAGGGGCAGGATGTTGATTAGAGAGTATGTCATATACTATGTCACGAGTTACTTTGTTCTGGGAGTACCACTGGGGGCAGGATGTTGATTAGAGAGTATGTCATATACTATGTCACGAGTTACTTTGTTCTGGGAGTACCACTGTTAATAGAAGCTCTCCTTTTCCTCTCCTCCCCCCCTAATTATTTTTAAAGATTTATTTATTTATGCATACAAGAGCTGGGGTATAGGCCAGAGGCCAGGGGAGGTGGGGGGGAGGTTTCACCAGAGACAGAGTGGGGAGCAGAACAGGCAGATAGACTGAAACACACTGCTGAGGGGAGCAGCAGGGAAGGCAGGAGAGGTCTGCTGTGTCATGTGGGTCCCCTCTCTGGCCAGAAATCAAACTCGTGCTGTTGTGTCACAGATGCTTCACAGTGTGGTGCTCAACCCACTACACCACCGGGGAGGCCCCTTCTCTTTCCCAAAATTATCTTCACTGGTCATGACTGAAATTGGGGACCTTCACACAGAGACAAAGACAGAAGAGAATACACTACCTTAAGAAGACCATCTGAAAGCATAAGTCATTTAGTTGTATATGAACATGTAATAATGCATTTTAAACATTTTGAATCCATCAATTGTCGACATAAAATTTTTTTTCACATCAGCATCTAAACACTACGCTATTCATTCTCGCCTAATGCTAAGATAAGAGCGATTTTTTTTCAAATTCTTAAAAAATCCCCTCTAAGAGTCATGTGATTTCAGAACCCTATTAATTTCTTCCCAGTCACTTCAGGGAAGAAAGATAATTCTAAAGAATGCTCTATCATCCTTCTTAACGCGTATATTCTTTTCTGGAAAAGAAATCTAAGTGTGTAATCTAATTATCTAATTAGGGTGTGTGTTTCAAAGTCTCAACCTTGGAGCCCAAAGGAGAATGAAAAGAATTTATTTGCATCTGTTTAGAAAACTCCATTTATTTATAAATCTAGTAGACAGTAATTACTGTGTCTCTTATCAAGTTACTCTTTAAGAGCTGAGACACAGTGAAACAAACCATTGTGATGATACATTAACCGGGTTTGGAGAAATGAAATGCTACAGAATTTGGAACTGATACCACTATATTGAATCCAAGAGCCTACTTTGTTCTTTTCTAGAATAATTCACAGCTTCACGTAAAAGTTTTTGGAAAATAGAAGATTCTTGAGGTGATGTAGACAAATATTACAGTTACGAATTGGAAGGCTTTGTTATCCTCACTCTGACTGAGAAAAGTGGTGTTTCTCAAACTGCTGCTACCCCTTAGTTCTTCAGACTCCCTGGAGAGACCAGCCCTAATCTGATAGCAGGTGATGCTTCTGCCTTCAGTGATTATAATTGTGACTGAGTAAGCACAGTTATTTTGTTGTTGCAAAAGAAAACACATGTGAGGATGATATTCAGTTTCCAAAATGTTTACTGTCATTTGCAAAACGTTTTGTTGAACCAAACCTACAAATTAATTATAAGATGGAGAAAAGTAACAAAAAAGAAAACAACCATATATTGCTAACCCCAAGGAAGTTTTTCAGAAACAAAACTGTATTTGACTGCTGGTTAAAATCTTAGAAAATAAAATAACTTTCAAAAAGCCTTAGCATTAATTCTGGCCAGGTATTTTTGTTCCCCCCTGGATAGCTATAGCTACATTAGAAGAAACTGAGGAAACTAAAATTCTAAACATTAATGGATGTAATGGTCTGACATATGGTACATCTGACAGAACATGCTATTTTTCCAGTTAAGGAAAAATTTCCAGGAACGAAAGGTCCAAGAGCAACAGACTCCATTTGGATACTCTTATTTTTAAGAAAGTCTCCCTTTAAAAATAAATGTTCTGCGGACATTGCATTGAAACCCATTCTGTCCTTTATATCCGTGCCTTTTGTCTAAGTTTTAGAGAAGGAGACAAAACATGAATTGATAGCGATCACCTTCATTGGCCAGACTCCCCTCGGTCTTTCATATCATGCTTGATCTTCCTTCAGAACATCTTACATGTTGAGTGAATGGCTGTCCGCAAAAGGAGACAATGCTGAAAGTAGACTGCTGAGAGAGACGTGACATACAGAAGAGGCTAGGATCATTCTTATGTACATGATGTGGTTTTGGAATCTGCTTGGACTTTCAAATATCAGTCAATTCTATCAGAGCATGGTTACTTACATGTCAAACAATTTGTGGTGTAGCTCAACTGATGCATAGCACTGGCAGAACAGAGTCATCTGCAATGTTAAAACATTTGTGATTTTGAATAGATGAGGGTTTTATGAATAGCTATTCTTATTGCAAGTATTATGTTGTAATATCAGGGGTTTTTAACAAGGATGTTTCTTCATTCAGGGGAAAACATCAAAACTAATATCTTGGGTGTGCTCTTGGACAGCTGGAGTTCTAAACTGAATTGTTGGCAAAGAGACTTCAAAAAATTATGGGATCATTTCAAAAAAATGAATATTCTATTGGATCATCTCTTAAAGCATATTTTTAAGAAAAAGACAGCTTTCATGTCTCCAAAGTTATTTTATTAAAAGCAGAACAAAATGGGAAAAATTGATAAAAGCTGCATGTGAATATTCTTTCCTTTGGCATGAAAGGAAATAATAGCACATCACAGAAGAGTAGAATGCTTGTCATTTCTCCCTGACATCATTGGTGGCCCAGATGTGACTCGTGTAGCCTAGGACATTTCCTTATTATAGTTGTCTCATCGACTTCACTCCAAATAATCTCATATCTTTTGTTCCAAAGAAACCAAAATAAACTAACACTTTCTTACTAAAGAACTTGATGATTTGAAATAAATGAGGCCAAACACTATTCAATTAATCATTTTAATCTGATGTGTTAATAATATATTTTTTTTAAAACTCAGGACCTTGAGATATTTGAGTTTTTCAATCAGTTCAGTAGAGTTGCTGGTTTGTTATTGGTTTGTTGTTGTTAATTGATAAAATAGTACACTGAAAAAAAAAAAAAAGAGAGAACTAATCAGAAAAAAAACCCATGTTTTTGACAAAGACATTGGGTTCCTCTTACTAATTCTTCTCCCAACGTATTTATGGAGTCATGAAATCTTTGCTCATCCTCTGACTTTCTCCCCAACATGAAAACAAAATAATGAAATACAAGATTTATTTTCAGGAGGAAAAAATAAAGATTTGAGAGGTTTTGGAATAATTAGGAGATGTAGTAAAAAGGTTTCATTTCAGGGTTAGCCATCAAAGCTCCATGGACACTTTTATATACAAGCCTCAATTATCTCATTTGCGCTTATCATGTGGACAAATGACTTCCTGTCAATTATTAACCCTGTTCTCTTAAATACAGATACATATTCATGGGACACTGCATGTCTGAGAACAAACTCTGAAATGAACAAAAACAATGTCAAAAATGTCATAAAACACAAAAGAATCAAAAGTAATGCAAGATCTGGAACGAAACATTCAAAATAATTGTGAATAATATACTTAGTTAAGATGTTACATCCATGAAAATAAAACATGATTTTAAAATAAAAAAGGCATGAATAATCAAGGATCTGTCTGAGTCTGAATAAGTCCATATAACATCTAAAAAATATGTATTTGAAATAACAAACATCCCAGGGAATAGGACATAACTGTTGAATGCTAAAAATAAAGCCAATGCTTAAGTACATTGCATGCCTTCTTTCAAACGTTAATATATTTAGATTTCAAAATAAACTTGTTAGCTGCCATGTCCTACTATTATCTGTTTTACAATAAGGAAAGTAAGACATAGGAAAATTAAATAACTTTACCTAGTTCTCATGGATAGCAAGAGGCAAAACTAGAATTTAGTTTGGCTCTTAGCAAGATTTAACTAGCATGTTCTGGAAGTGTAACTGGTGACTGAAGCTAAACACTATTACAGGTGGTGCTCCCAGGGGAAAATGCTAACTGGTGAAGATGGATAATCCCAGGGAAAAGCAGAAAAGCAAACAGAGTATTGGTGGTGGGGGTGGGGGAAAGGGGGTGGTGGAGACTCTGCTAAGAAATATAAGGAGCTGCCTCTGGGATTCAGCTGTCAGGATTTCCGTGTTTTTGGACCTTCAGGGATTCTAGTGTCAGTGAAATGTCCCCCACCACACCAGTCTTCCAGAAGGCTGTTGCAGGCCTTTCAAGAACGTGGGAAGTCTTCCAGCAGCCAACCTCAGAGAGGAAAAGTTCAGAGGCTTTGCAAGAAGCGGGGTGAAAGAAACTCTTCTCAGTTTTGCTGCTGTTACAGATTGGCAGGTGGGGGCCTTGCGGTAGGAGCATGGCCATTTTATTGGGTCATTAGGCCACTGCAGCTGCTGTTTTGAGTGTTGCACATCTGGTGCTGTGCTGGGGCATCTCGGGAGTTCCAGGAGCATCTCCTGTTGTGTTGTCTTCAGCTGTCTCCCTGTGTTGGATTCCCATCTATAGTGTGGCTGCTACGTGCTCCAGGTCCCCGTGGCAGGAAGACGCCATCTTGGGGCATGGCCTCGGTTGGGGGAGGAGCTCTGCTCTCCTCAGGGGCAGGAAGATGCCATCCTGGGAACTGTTGTGTTCAGGACTTTAAAACCCTGGATGCTGCTTCAGGTGAGGTAAAGGGCCATTTGTGGCCTCAGTAATTCTTTGTTTTCCCTGGATTGGCAAGAAAATCCCATAATTTTTGTTCTCTGAACCTGGTGGTCTTGCATTTGTGCAAACAGGTGAAGAACTCAGGCAGTGACCAGTTAACTATTTGGGCATGTTCTGGGCAAGTTTTAGTGCCTCTTTCTGCCCTGTGTCAGAAGGAGATATAAAAGAGAAAGAAAATACAAAATGTTCACTGGCGGATTCCCCAGGTCTCTTGTTTGGTCCTTAGAACCTAAACAGATATTTGAAAATGCAAATGGGGTATCAGTTTTCCCCCCAACTTTGGAAATTCAAATTTTTGAAAAAAACTGACCTGATTTATATGATACTGCTGTTCAAAATATAGATTTAATAATGTTTGGTGATGGATATTTTACCTGGCACGGAAGTGTCACTTAAAGCAACCTGTGCTGAAGTGATTTATCAGAATCCTCAAATGTTATGCTGCCTGGCTTTGAGTTTACACAAGCAGAAAAGTAAATATCGGTTACTAGCGCTACAATTCCTGTTTTGGACTTAAAATAAATACATATATATATATATATATTATACATCAGATGCAATAATTAGGAGATGTGGCCAAAAGAAGAGTTTCATTTCAGTGCTCACCACCAAAGCTGTGTAGGAACTTTCATATACAAGACTGGAGAAGCCTCAAGTCTTTATATCATTCATATATATACATATATATATATACACTATTAATAAATATGTTTTCTATCTTACAATAGAACAAATTGTTTTCTTAAAAAAATAGGGTTTTAGCTTTTGTTTTCAATAAGAAAAAGGTCTCACAGAAAAATGCCTAATGATGTATTAGGTGCATTACAAAAGCCTTTTTAGATATCAGTAATTTATTTTGCTGACAGATTTACAAAAGTTGCAGAGAAAACATGCAGTACTCTAAGATTTAAAGCACATTCTTAGATTCAATAAGAAAAAATGAATACACTTGCGAAAATATGTTTCACAAAATGGATAAACGGGGTTACAAAGGGGCTAAGATATACCTGGATGATCGAAATTATCTGCCTGGAATTCCTATATCAAAATCTCTCTTTGCTCAGTTAATGTCACATCATCAAGAAAATTTTCTTCTGAAGGTATGGCTATAAAAGTGATTAGGTCTCCACTTTTTCAATATGGAGACCCTTTTAACTTTTTCTCTCTAGTCAAGGGCAAAGTGGAATCTAGTAATAGTCCTGAAATTCAGAAAGCGTCCATGGCCCTCAGAGTTGTTCGTCTATACCATTGAGGACGAATTTCCAGTTGGTCTCCAATATCAGCATTGAATATAAGAACACATAGTTTTCCTGACCATGGCATTTTCAAATCAGTAAGCTGGCTTAGTTTCCCCAGATCTACCATAAAACATATTTCTCATAAAACAAATTCTCTCTACATAGGTACACATCGTGTTAAAAAAATAAATATAAATTGAAAAAAAATTCCTACATGTTATTTTTTTTTTTTTGTCTTTGTTCTGAAGTTTAAATTGTGGACATTTGATTTGGAAGCAAGTTTAACATCATAAAAATTATCCTTGCTTCCCCATACAACTTTGGGCTTGTTCTGAGATTTTAGCTGCTCACATTTAGACTCAATTGCATAGATTTCTCCTGTTCCAATAAAACCACAATATACTCTTTCTAGTTAATAATTTTGCTGAATATACATGTTTAAATATCATAGGAATTAAAACTAAACCTCAATTTCAGGAAGAATTTACTGTGTTTTAAAGTGGCTTATATTTGATCCCCTTAGAGTCTTTCTGACTTAGATTTAAGAAAGTGTTCAATCTTTTTGCCTTTTGAATATATTTCTATTTTAATCGGTTTTTGCATCATAACTAGAACTTTATGCACAAAGTAGAACTAAATAAAAGTGCACATGTAAAAACTTAATATAAGTTTGGAGAGACTTATGATAACTGTAATTTATTACTTCTGCTTTATTTGTATAGAGTCCTAACTTTTTAATTATGGGAAGTGAAGACCTTCTTGCTTCATAAGTAGTCAGTAAAAATAAGTCTATATCACAGAGTACAGATGCTAAAATATATTTGGATGGTTCCTGATTGCAAAACATTGCAATCACTTTCAGGATGGAAAACACATCTTTTTGGTTTTTATTCTCCCACACATTTTAACTATGTTTTCTTTAGTCAAGCCAAGAAGCAAATTTTATTGAATTGAATTTTGCAAGTGAAAACTGGTTCTATTAGACAAAACCATGGGGAATTATTTTTTTTCCTCTGTTATTTCTAATTATGAGACCACCTTCACTTAATGTTCTTATAGCAATAAAATAATGCTTAAGCAATAAAATCAAAACAGATGGTATGCAAAAGCTATGAAGAATTAATCATGGCATCTAAAAATTGGTCTTCACACTTTTTTTTTTATAAAATTAATAAGATCACAGATTTTAAAAATCTCAAATTTTATTCTGGATTGTACATAATCTGTACCTTTTTAGACTGTTTAAATTTATCTTGGTTTTCATTTGTGGATAGTTATTTGAAATCTGTGAGAGGTGTTACAGTAGTTTTAAAAAACTAATAAAATAAACACTTGTAATTTTTAGTTCTCTTTGATCTTTAAAATGTTCTTTCAATTCCTAGATCTACCTGCTTACTGTAGTACTAGTTTATACTATATGGACAAAGCTGTAGGCAAGCCTATAATTTACTCTTCAACAAAATCTTATTTCTTTTAAATTCCTTATTATTCTATTTAATTGTGTTTAGCTTTAGTATCAGAAATTAATATTTGTTCCACATCAAAGTAAATTTCAACTTTAGACCCATTTAACAATTTTCATAATCATTGCAATTTTAAAATATTTTTTATTAAGAGAACATGGGCTTATGATACAGTATATGAATCAGAAATATAGGCATCTCACTCTTTTGCCACACCACACCCACAGCCGTATGCTAATTTAAATGACACATTTTGTTCTTTATAGTCTTTACCTTCACTTTCTGGTATACAACAATCATTTAAAGCACCATACTGTGATAATGATATTACTGTAATATTAATAACAAAGAGACATTTTCTTTTCAAATCTTTGCCTCTGGCATCATGGATGACATGATTTCATTGCTTCATAGTATCACAGTGAGGGCAGAAGTGAATAGGACAGAGTTGAAAAGTTTGGTGTAGCTTAAACAATATTTTTTAAAGATTTATTTATTTATGCATACAAGATCTGGGGTGTAGGCCAGACATGTGGGGTGTGGGGCAGGTGGTGGTGGTGAAAGGATCCACCACAGACAGAATGGAGAGCAGAACAGGGAGATGGATTGAAATACACTGTTGAGGTAACAGCCAGCAAGGCTGGAGAAGCCTGCTGAGGTTTGAGGGGGATTTAACTCATGTTGAATGGCTGGCAATAGCTTGATAGCGCTGAAACTTTAACCCTTGAGCCACTGGGGAGGCCCCTTA
Organism: Galemys pyrenaicus; assembly: GCA_019455555.1. Lineage (NCBI taxonomy): Eukaryota > Metazoa > Chordata > Mammalia > Eulipotyphla > Talpidae > Galemys > Galemys pyrenaicus. The sequence goes on along the minus strand of JAGFMF010011484.1, from coordinate 3,763,892 downwards.
ACCAACTGTTAAATAAGGTAAAGATTATAAATGTTCAGGCCTCCCTGTTGGTACAAGGGCTAAAGGCTCAGCACTATCAAGCTATAGCCAGCCACTGTGGCACGTGTTAGATCCCCTGTGATGGAAAGACCCACAGGGTGCAGCAGATCTCTTCTGCCTTCCCCATTGTTCCCCTCAACATGTATTTTAGTCCATCTGCCTGTTCTGCTCCCCACTCTGTCTCTGGTGAATCCTCTCACCTCCCACACCCCAGGTCTGTACCTCAGTTCTTGTATGCATAAGTAAAAAGAAATCTTTAAAAAAAGAAATCACAAAAGGTTCAACATACTAAGCCTCCACTTTGTTTATGTTCAGAGTTCTTTGAGCTAGAGATTCAGAAACAGGATAGAATCTGTACAATGCTATCTCTTACCATTCCATTTTTGGATTATTATTGCCATGAAAGGAGAGTATGAACGTTTTTCCACACTGACACTAGAAAACTGAAATTAAAAGCAACTAAGCCTCATATCTCCAGACATATAACTATGTAGATATACAACAGATATTGGCTATATATAAATATATATGATCACATTTATAAGCATATGTCAAATATGTATGTTTATATAAATTTATACATGCAATATCTATGGATTTGCTTGAGTGGTACTTATAGGTGTCCCCATAATCTATGCCCTTTCTGTCCACGGTAATAAAAATTCAACAAGTTGTTAGTGCTATGTGTTACCATGTGAAAGTTTCTGGCTAAGGAAGTGTGAGTAAAAGTTTTATATCCATATTCCGGTCACTCTCCAATGTAAAAGAACTTATATTTTTCTGCTTTGCGATGTTCCATAAGTTAGAATGCAGATGTGCTGAGTCTTCATTATACATAATAGGACAATGCCTTGTACTTGGTATGTAAGGAAGCAGAAAACTTGGAGTAATTTGCAATAGACAGCAACTGTGCCAGCTTTAGATTGTTGTTATTTAGAAGTCAACATCTCTCAGGTTTGAATCATTGCATTCTTGAGCCTTTTATCATAACAGCTTTTCTGAAACATAAATATTATGAGTACATGAAACTTAGAAGTAGGGAAATGTTATAGCAATAATTTTACTATTGGCTTAATGATCAACAGAAAGAAAAGACATAGTTATACTATGTTGGAAAGTGTGTAACTATTTTTAGATTAAAAATGAAAACTAGGAGCCTCCGTGACCAAATGGGTTGGTTAAGCTCCACACTATGAAGCATCCACAGCCACTGCAGCATGAGTTCGATCCCCTGTCAGGGAGGGGACCCACATGGTGTAGCAGACCTATTCTGTCTTGCCTGCTGCTCCCTTCAGCAGTATATTTCAGTTCATCTGCCTGTTTTGCTCCCCACTCTGTCTGTGGTGAATCCTCTCACCCCCCACAGCTCTAACCTATCCCAGCATTGTATGCATAAATAAATAAATCTTTAAAAAAAAGAAATCTAGATAAAGATAGTGTATTCTCATTCAACTTAACAAAGCACATCTTGATGATAGAGATATCTAGATATCTGTCTTGATGATATCTTGATGTTAGAGGTATCTAGATGATAGAAAAGCAATAATAAACATTTAGGGCTTGGTCTTTAACTGATTTCTAGTTGTGATTTAGAAAACCCTTGGTCATAATCTTATAGATTACTTACAATGAATTGCTGTTAGAAGGTGAATATTTTGGGGTATCTTTTCTAAAACTGGATTTATGTATTATAAATATTGGTACTTACTGGATCATGTTAATAAATTAATAAGTTATTGTCCAATTATATATTCTTTACTTTCTTTTTTTTTAAAGATTTATTTATTTATGCATACAGTCACTGGGGTACAGGCCAGAGGTGTGGGGGGTGAGAGGATTCACCACAGACAGAGTGGGGAGCAGACCAGGCAGATCAATGGAAGTACACTGCTGAGGGGAGCAGTGTGCAAGGCAGGAGAGGTCTGCCTCACCATGTGGGTTCCCTCCCTGGCCGGCAGCAGGGATCGAACTCGTGCTACAGTAGCTGTGGCTTGCTTCATTCATAGTGCGTTGCTTAACCCACTGCACCACCAGGGAGGCCTCTTTACTTTCTTAAATAACTATATAGTAGAGAAGGAAAATAAAGTTGCTGAGACTTTTGTTGGAAGTCATGAAATAAGAAAAGAAACAATTGGAGATAGATTGACCAGTCAGGCACTTTTTTCCATGTCTGACATCAAGAAACAAGAGTCTAAAAGAGTACAACCTCCACTTCAAACATTGGGGGATAATGATCAATTTTGGACATATTATAAATGATGCTATTTTATTAAGAAATGCTGAAGTACAGCCAAAAAAGTGTCATTCCAAAATTTGCAGTGGTGTGGTATTAGCAGTGCGTCTAGTGTACATATGTGTGTCTAATCTATGGAATCAGACAATTCAACCCTAACATTCCCATGCTTAAGAAGAATCCCACCCTTACACTAATCTGTACAGAACTAGAAAAGAACACTAGCTGGACACCGTGTGTCCTTCTGAATCACTGCATCTTAGTTTACTTCTTAGTATTCTATAGAACTGGCTGGACAGTCTTCTGTCTCAGTGTCTTTGTCTATGGGATGATAATAATAAAACTTTCTCATAGTTGATGGAAAAATTGATGTGATTACTGGGAGGATTGATAATAATATAGATCTCTGAAAAACATTGTGTTTAATAAATATTGACTTTCATGTTTAAATCCTGGTCCACAGCTTTAAGTACCTTTAAACCCTATTATTGATCATTATCCCCTGGAGCTTCTACTTATTAATTTAGGTGATTAATAATGAATATGGTCCCTTTTATTTTGAGAAGTGATTAAAAATATGAGATAGAACCAATGATATGCAGTTAGAAGTCTACTTAAAAATGGAGGTGGATATAAAGAGAGCTTCAAGCATTCCTGTTTGAGATATTCTTTTGCAATAAGTAAGAACTTTACATTAGTGTGCCCCAAGAGGGGTGATCTATTAGCAATGCCTCTAGTTCCCTTTGATGCTTTTATGTGACTGCACCAAAAGCTGCAGCTTGTAGCCTCGCGAATTAGTCTGATGTCTTTGGATAGAAGGTAAAGAAAGGCATGGAATAGGAAAATTGCTTCTTTACTCTTCGACGAAAAAAATCCCTCATTCCTCTTTACCAAATGCTTTTAGGACATTTTAGATGGTGTGTAATGATAATCTTGTTACTCATGTCCTTATGGCACTGCCCATTTTCTGGTCTGCATTTTTTTTTTCCTGGTTTCAAGCAGCAACCAATGCACATTTTAATGTAAATAAGTGGTACGTGTGATATGTTATAATTAATGTTGGAAAGGAACATGCAGACACTGTATTCAAACTTATCAGTTTGAATAGCATGCCTCTTAAGGGATCTGAGAACTAATTTGATAGCTATCAACCTTAAATATTTAATGCTTGATAACAGTTGTGTGTATTATTCTTTTAAGGTATTAGTTGTATGTTACATCGATTGCTCTAGACTTGACCCAAAAGAGTGAGTTAGGGATAATGCAGATCACCTTGCAGTGGTTTATGGAAAAGTATCTAGATAAATATTCTTTATCAAAACATATGTGTTTAAAAAGTTTGAGCTCTCTTTTGAAAAATAAGGAAAACTCTACCACTACCTGCCAACCTTAGTAGGTACTGGGCACTATAGTCATTATTTAAAATATCACTAGTCCGAGAGTGTAGAACCCCAAGCTTAAGTGACACATTGGATTTCAAAGACTCTCAATATTAAACAAAAAAAGTAAAATAATGTGTTAATAGTCATCTATTCATTTAAAGAAAGAAAAGATAATATTTGGGGTTCATTAGCATACACTATTAAAATTAATTTCATCTTTTTAAAAATGGGAAACCTAAAATTGCATCCATGACTGCATTTCTGGTTTCCTTCATCGATAATTTGATAAAATGAAGTTCTACAATCACACGCTACTGGTATTTATTTAAGCATTCTGGATTCTCATTTAGCAGAGGAAGACTTCTTTCATCTGTAAGAAGGCATCTCAGTGACCCTTGAAGAAATATGATAATATATCATGCTAAATTAAAGCCTGAATATATTTAAGGTAAAATTTAATTATTTTCTTAACATTTACTACACACTAGATGAAGGACTATGTCTCATAAATAATACAAAGCTAATGTTTAAAATGCCATGCGTACTTAAGACCTAAAATTATAAGCATAATACTTAAATCTTTCATAAATAATATTATCTATAGAAAATTTCCTACACCTGCTATTCACACAGTGTGAGTCAATAGCTAGTAAAATCCCAGGTTACCAAGCAGAAGCTACTTAGCTGAATGAGAGATGCAGTGTTAGGCTTTTACTGGCTTTTGAGTTGTGGCAAGCATATTTTTGTTTATTTGTAAGGACTGGAGTTCTGTTCCTGACAAAATGACAACATTTAATTAAATTTAAAAGAGAGCGAAAATTCCCTTCCAAGGGTCACGGCTCTGATATATGCAGATGATTAAATTACTCTTAGGAAGCTGCCTACCAGGTCAATGAGGCTTAGAAATAAAGTTATTGTAGACATGACATTCAACAGAGCACTGCCTCAAAGCAGAAGGAGAAGCTGTGCATTCTCTGGGTGCAACATCATAGTCCAGCATTGGACTCAGTCTGTCCTAGACAGTATTGTGCAGAAAGGAACAGAAGAAAACCAGAGGACAGCGAATCAGCGATGTACAGGAAACTCTTGCAAGCTGGGCAGAATTGCTTCTTAGCCACATGCTGAAGTGTCTTGCTGGTGAGAAGGAAGGGGTGGTCACCCAGAGCTGGGGTGCATGTTAATTATAGTGTCCCACCTGGCTGTCTCTATTTCTTCTTCTATTTGGGAACTTTTAGAAAGTGAGATTCTGTTCCTATTATAGATTGGGTTTAGGCCCTGTCAATGAATTTTTTTTGTTTCCTTTTTTAATTTAAATCTTGAGTTAAATAATTCCTTCAGTTATTAAAAATATTTGGAGTGCATCCAAATATAAACTTCATATATAAATAGAAATGATATTTGGATAGTTCACATATTATAATTGTTGCCAAAGTTATTCTGCTCACTGGATAAAAATTATGTCAGGATGCCTTCTAAATTGTTTTCAGAAGGAGGATTATTGCCATCTGGATAGGCTACACATGACATCTACAATAAACACTCAATAGACATTTATTGACTACTATCTGAAAATGAGGAGCCAGACCATTGGAACAAAGTTTTAAATCTTGGAATATATTTCTCTATTATTCTTCTCTGTTTTTTGAAGAATTAACAAAATAAGGAAATTCACATGAAAGGTCAATTCATGTAAAAGACCAAATGTTACAGGAGACATTAATTTCATCTTTGAAATGTAGAAAGCTGGAAACAATGACTTGCTTTCTCCTTTTTTTTTTTTAAGATTCATTTATTTATGCATACAAGGACTGAGGTACAGGCAGATATGTGGGAGTGGGGGGTGTGAGAGGATCATCTACCAGAGACAGAATGGGAACATGCAGATTGACTGAAACACACTGCTGAGGGGAGCAGCAGACAAGGCAGGAGAGGTCTGCCACACCATGTGGGTCACCCCCTGGCCAGAGGCAGGGATTGAATTCCTGCTGCAGTGGCTGTGTTTTGCTTCCTAGTGCAGTGCTCAACTCTTTGTGCCACCGGGGAGGCCCCAACAGCATCTTACTTTCTTCTATGACAATCAAAAGAAAGAAGGAAACTCATGACATTTTGCAAACCAAGGATGTGTAGTCAGGGCAAACAATCCCATATTCACTTTTAGAAAGTGGAGAGATAGGGTGCTACAGGGACAGAGGACCGAGTATTTGTGTGTTTCTAGGGCAGATGATGCTGGACGCCATCTGAAAGGGAGAGAGGATGCACCACTCACCGTTGTTACTGAATTACTAATGAACACATGCGGCTGATGAGAGTATGTCTTCCTCTCCGAAGTCCACCAGGCATCTCCAGGAAAGACTGGGGAGCAATCGGAGAAAGGTCCCCTCAAGATGGCAGCTTCTGGGAGAAATAGCAGCCTTTGCTAAGATTCTACTTATTCCAGAGTGCCCTGGGACTCTTAAGAACCAAAGCTTCATGATTCAAAAGAAAGAACAAGAAAACACAAGACTTCTGGAAACTGATTGTAGGTAGAAGGGAACGGGACACACAACTACCTCTGGAGAAGATGCAGGGGAACTTATAAAGCCACTGACTTTAGACCTAGAGGCACACTGCTTGCCAAAGACTGATGCCTGATTGGAATGGCTGAGGCTGTCTTGCACCCCTACCCACACCAAACCCTGCACGTGAGTGTGTACACACAAGCACACCACCACTACCACCACCGATACACGGACAGGCACAATGGCGTGCAGCTTGGGTGAGCAGTATGATCTCATGAGGGACCATCAGTGCCAAGAGTCCATATCGTAAAGAATTCTCTGGCGATGAGAAGAACTTTGAATCCTTTTGCCATATAAAGTACAATAACATGGTCACAAATTCTGAGCGTTAGGATATGGATATGATTGTTGAATTTGCTACTGCACCTACTAAAACATAAGTATAAATGTATGGCATTTCCTTAAAATTTTCTGATGATTGTCACTAAAACCCAAGAATGGCTGTTAAATTTAACTGCAAAATTTCAATCAGCTGTCATATTATTCATTCTCTAGGCACTGCAACCCTCCCCATTTTGGCATATTATTGCCAAAATGAGTCATTTATTATGTCCACGTGTATTTTACATGATATTTCATATATTTATATAGCTAGCCCTTTTCAATAACTACTCATACCTCAAAGATAGATATGGTTATTCAAAGATACTTATTGAATTCTTATTACATGGCAGTCATAGGTGTAAGTGCTGGGGAGAGGAGAGAAAAAAATTATGAAACTATATGATAAACAGCCTAAATAAAAGTAACATTTCAATTAGTTTCAAGTATAATAAAAATAAAGTAGGGTAAGGGGTGGGGACTAGAGGCAGCATAAAAGACTTTGAATTACGTCATCAGATGTCTTTTAAGCAATGTCTTAAATATCGAGATGTTAGATACAAACAATAGAATGAAAATTAGCTCATGGAAAGCGGGAAGAAAATATTACAGATTTGAAACTGTGTGCTTGAGTACTTTGGAACAGTCCAGAAGGGCTGGGGCATGGGGAACAGTATAAATAATAGCATGCGATGGAATTACAGCACTGGTTGGATCAGCTTCAAGTCATGGTAAGCCTCATAGACCATGAACAATTGTTTGAATTTTTTTTTTTTTTTGTCTAGCCAGGAGCTATTAATATTTAAATAGCAGACCTAACCTCATATAGGTTTGGAAAATATAATGCAGTTGTTTGGGCAAGATGATAATAAATAGGAGTAAGGTGGAAGAAAGCTATTGCAGCAAGTGACATAAGGTGTGACTAGGGACAAGTAAGTGGAAACATCCATTCCAGAGGTTACGTAATGTTATTCTAGCTCTAGGGATAAGTGCAGACAATACCAGAGTAATTAATACCACCTCTCTAAATTATTCCTTGAATCCCTTAAGCAGACTCTGTTCTTTCATTCAAGTTTCCATTACTCTTAATATAAATGCCCTGTTTTATATAATTTATCAAAATTGCTTTGTCTCCCAAATGAAACTTACGGTTGCTGATGCATAAGATTGTTGGTTTAAAGCTTCAGTGTATATTTTACTTTTTGTCCCCAAACCAAGCAAAATTAGAGGCATATTAGAATGTTGTTTTTATTTTAAGTAGGAATTTATCAAATTAACTGTAATCACTACTGATAGAGTCAAATGTTGTATAAGGCAACTAAAATTATAACACAATTCCATTCTCAGTAGTCCAGAATAATTATTTGAATTGGCTAGGTAAAGGCTGATATTTTATATCAAACATTCTTATATCTTATAGTAGGAAGATACAGATGGCTAGACTATTTGTGTGGTTCTATAACATACTATATAACGGTTTAAGTTTCAGAAAAGTCAGATGAGTCTTGATAAACATCAAATAGCTTCAGATAATTTGGGCCTTTGCCTAGAGTGAATGGTGGGTGAAGTATTTAAACTCAGACATTCAAATGTTTAAATATAATGCATAAAAATTCTTAATATTCTACTACTGATTCTACTATTTTTTACTCAATGATATTTTAGCACGTGATGATCTCTAAGTTAACATTTTTTACATATATGTGAGTTGAATGAAGTCACTGATTCAAAGAAACAGTGAATCTTTATAAATCTGTATTTGTCAAATTCTCATATTAAATGAATAGAATAAAGAATGAATCAGCAACTGTGAAAACATTGGAGGTTGGTCCGAAATTACATGTCTTGTCAAAGTGAGAGAATTGACAATATTTTCAATTATTTTTCACAGCAAGAGTCTGTGGGAAAATCTATATCACTGGTTTCATATGCTAAGCTAGGTGTTCTTGCTGCAATATGATAGATTGCTTCAAAAAACATTAGGGTTTGATTCTAACAACATTTATAGAGACATATGCTTATTTCTTGAGACTCTTTACTAGTTTTAAACAATTAGATTCACCAATGATATATTAGTCATTCACAAATTACCACCATTCTTTTTCCAGAATTACAGCAAAAATAAAATCAATGAGACAAAATTATTCCTATGTATTCCATAATAATGAATGCAAGTTTTATTTTTATAGACAAATAAGCCAACTGTTACTTTCTAGTCAGAGATAAATTCTACATTCAGGTAATTCTGATAAATTCTTTGATAATAAGAGCTAACTTTTCTTATTTATACTGATACTTAAGTATTACAGAGGTGAAGGTCTGTTTCAGTGTTCTGAAGTTTCCTTCGGATACTTGGCTTTAAATCACTAATTTGATTATCTAGATCTGTCATTTCCACACTTTAATGAATCAGTCATGCTGAGAAATAGGTACATGTTTGCATCCTGCTGAATATTTCATATTCTTCAGATGCCTACGACTAGCAGATATTTTTCATCCAACTCAAACAAGTGAAACTCTTTGGAATCATCAGGGATTTCCATTGCTTTATCAGCCACCGAGTACAGGGTCCCCAGTGCATTGAGCTGGAAAGTGGAGCAAGCTCAGGAGTCATTCTTTGAATCTGCATCCCAGGTCAACTCATAGTTCCAAGAGCTTTTCCTACAAACAGAACAAGAGATGGGAATTCCTGTTCAAGTGATTTATTTGGGGGAATACTCAGAAGAAATGAATCTTGGGAAATTGCTCCACACAGGTTAGCACAGTCCTGTCAGAGGTGTGGTGGGGAGGAACCCCCCTGAGTGATGGGGTTCTCTTTGTCTGGAAAAGGAAGGAGCTCTGAATTATTAGCAGCATTATTAAAAGGCTAAGGAGTAGGTGACCTTATCCATAAGTTAAAGGGAACTCAGTGGGGGCATCACCAGAAACCACTTTAAAAAAGATAACAAGGCATGAAAATTTGATGTGGTTCTTGAGGCTAATGCTTTTAGGACATCAATTTCACTCAATAAATATTTGCTGCTTACTTACAATATGATCAATTTTGTGATAGGTACTATCTTGTGCATGAGATGGATTTTTCCATTCTTAAAGCATTTGAAAGCTAGAACAGAGGATTAGAGATAGACTCTAGTTATTAAAATGTAGGGCAGAATGTAGAAATTGCCTTAAGTCTAAAGTAAAGGAAGATTAGATCAAAGAAGTGCTCCTTTTAGAGAAATACTCTGGTGAGTTCAAAGAATGAGAGCCAGAGGTCTTGTTACTGTGACATCTAAAACTCCTGCTGCCCATCATTGTGATGTTAGCACAGTTTATGAGGCCTTCATCCATTGTAATTCTACAGTTGTTTATTAAACACCAAGCTACATGGGTAAAAATATATGGGAAGGTCAACTTTAAGGACTTTAAAAAAAAAAGATTATTTAGGCATACAAGAACTGGGGTGCAGGCCAGAAGTACAGCGGGTGAGTGGATTCAGCAGAGACAGAGTGGGGAGCAGAACAAGCAGACTGACTGGAACACAATGCTGAGGGGAGCGCGGGGGAGGCAGGAGAGGTCTGTTGCGCCATGTTGGTCAGCTCCCAGGCTGGCGGCAGGGATCGAACTCATGCTGCAGTGAATGTGGTTTGCTACATAGCGTGGTACTTAATCCACTGTGCACCCAAGGATGACTTTCTTACTTTTTTTTTTCTTAAGTGTATATTCATTACATCATCCTTCACATTTGTACAATGTACGATTTCCCTGTGAAATTCCCACCACCAGTTCACCTGTGCACCACCACCATAGTACCTTGTTCTTGCCCCACCCCCATCCTGATCCTTCCACCTCCTTCTCCCCTGCAGAATGTCTGTGCTCTATAGTTGCCTGATGATTTTGATTTTTACTTTATTACAGTTACTTTTTTTTTCTCTCTGATCCCTTATTTGGTGCCTCTACATTCCTCCCATTGGTGAAACCATTCAATAACTTTCTTTTCCTTTCTGGCTTATTTCACTGATCATAATCTCTTCCAGCTCCATCCATGTTGCTGTGAATAGCATGAATATTTTTTTTTTGATTGCTGAGCATTTTCCGTAAATGTCGATCCTTATATATTTTTTTGAAGGCTTTTTTCTGGATTTAGTGAAAATGAAATGGTTAAATAGTGAAGTTTTCATAATTAAAGGTGTTTGTTTCTTTTCGAACAAAAGAAATCTCTTAGTTTCTAGAAAGGAAGTGGATGTTTACTTGGTATTTAAGCTGGGAAGAAGGACAGAAGGACTCATGCCCAAATGCTGAATTCTTTGTATGTACATCCTACTTTTCTCCATACACATAGTAACAACTGTTTGTTCAACAGAACTGAAATGTTACAATATTCCAATACCCCCAAACTCCAGTGAACTGTAGGCTTGTGTGGGTTTTGGGAGAGTACCATACCATGGAAGCATTTGATTTAGAAATAAACTGTAGTGTGGAGGGCCTCCCTGGTGGAGCAAGGGGTTGGGTCACAGCACTATGAAGCATCGGCAGCCACTGCAGCACAAGTTCGATCCCCAGCCAGGGAGCTGACCCACATGGCGCAGCAGACCTCTCCTGTCTCACCCACTGCTCCCCTCAACAGTGTGTTTCAGTGGATCCACCTGTTCTGCTCCCCACTCTGTCTCTGGTGGATCCTCTCACTGCCTGGAACTCTGACCTGTACCCTGGTTCTTGTATGCATAAATAAATAAATCTTTAAAAAAGCCAAAGCAAAACTGTAGTGTGGAATGGGATGGCACCTTAGCAGGTTAAAACAACTCAAAGGTGTTTAGAGTGATTTTGTGTCCTGGTGTGATTTTCTAATTTTCTTTTACATTATTGTTACAACCTGAGAGCACAGATATGAGTACTGTGGTTCTTTAAATATGTTGCACTCAAACTTTTCCAAGTTAAAAAGATATTAGATGTTAATTGATACATTAGGTGAGACAATGCATTTTCCATCTCAAGGCTTTGCATAAGAATGACTGCCTCATGAAATTAAAATATCCTTGATTTCTCAGGACTGTCTTAGCACTGGTATTTTTAATTACTGTACAAGTAATAGGTCCTTTTCTCTTCCATGTATCTTGTCAATCTGTGTTGATAGATGTCAACTCCAAAGTATATCAGAGTTTAGATTGAAGTCAGTCTCTATTTCGTGTTTGCATTTGAATTGAGGTCTGTCACGAGTGATAAAGAGTGACGAATGTGACATTGCCATGTTGAAAGAACATTAAATGTCACTCTGTGTCCGGGCAGCAAGTGGCTGGCAGAAAGTCAATGATGTACACCCCGTGTGGAGTGTGGAGAGGGCCACGTATCCAGGGCAGCACAGTCATGCAAACAATCTATCAATCATTTCATTCAAAGGAAGAGTGAAATGAGACTTGATGGAAATTGTGCATGTGAACCTCCAGTGCTGGACATGTAGCTTGTAAGCATTTTGATTTATACTTATAGCCAGCAGGTTGCCAGCAGTTAAAATAATAGTCTGGGAAAACTACGTATTTGGTCAATTTCTTTGACTATCTCCTTGACTCTTGACGTTCTTTATGCATCTGAAGGCTTAACCAATCTTTAACACTTCCTAGCTCTGGAACACAGATGGCTTAAAGTGACTCTAGTGCAGAGCCTATGGGAACTACAATTTATATCACCTGATAAGGATATCGCTCAATCTGAAGGGCGAGGCTGCTTCACCTCCTTGGCTTTCTTCAATTAGCGTAAGATTTATTTAGCTTTCCAATTCACTTGCTGCTTTTCCGTACCTGTGAGTAGATTCCCTAAAGTTCCTAAATATAAATAGTACTTAAAACAGTGTCAGTATGGTTGTGTAATATTAATATTTATTTTCAAAAAGCTTTTAAAGTCATAACACAAAACAGGGAGGGCTTTTTATGTGTTCATCTGGTAATTTACACCATTTCTGGTTTCAATGTGAGCTAGAAATGAAAGAGATTGCTATTGACTCTACCAGATATCCTTTAGATTGATAAATCTGTTTAATCTAGTTCACTTCCATTTGATGAAAATGGAAAGTATAAAATACATAAAGTGAAAAGGGAAGCAGCAGACATTAGGACAACCGAATGTTACATTAGTGAGCTCTTTCTACATTTGTATTTTTGACTCAGGGTATTTTAGAATGAATTATGAATTTGTCAGAATAAAAGTGAGCTGAAAACAAAATTATTTCAAGTCATAGCCATATTTTAAAATCATTACTAGACTGCATAAGTAGAAGATTTTCTAAATCAAATGTTAATAGTTATTTTCTGAGTAGTATTAGAAACCTGTTTTATTTTTCCCCAAAATTTGTATCAATGAGGTTGAGAGAATTGGGCAAGATTCATTCAATAAGCTCCAGTTTAATGTATCATCCAGTTTCTTTGACAAAATTATCATTAAAGAAGGAATTAGATGGATATTTTCACTATAATAGAAATAACTAGACAGTCGTTCGCAATTAAAACTACCCAGTCAATGCCTATATACTGGAGAGCAACAAGTGCCACTTTGACTAATACATACATTCCCATTTAGATCTTCCTCAGGAAGAAGGTAGAATGTCTTGGTAGCATGTACGGTTTTCTTTGAAAAAGAAAAAAAAATGACATTAAGTTTTTAATGACTGTTTAAATGACATTTATGCACCATGGCTGACTCCATTTTCCTTTTCCCCATGTGGTGTTGATTAGATCTCCCCCTACCCAATACTGCCCCTCCCCTTGTGCCCCAATTTATCACCCCAAAGATGCTTTTGGAAACTTCTTTTATCTCACACCTTTCCTTTCCACCTCCTTCCATAGATCATCCCCTTATTTGATTATTTCCCAGCTAAAATACTTGAAATTTCCACTTATTCTTTACTTCTTCTGGCAATGCTGCCTTTTTCTTCTCCCTCTTAAAGGTGGAATTTTATGAGAATTTTCTTCAGAATTCTTCACTTATTTAGCACACACTGCTGATTTTTTAAATATGGAGCATAGTATGCATTCTGAAGGGTCTAAGGAAGATGATCAGTTAAAACGAAAATGAGTGGTCCCACTAATTTAGTATAAAGGATTAAGAGTTATCAATACTTTAGGAGCACCTGTGTATATCTTCCCTTTGAATTTCTTTTCTTGTTTGTACGGTAACCACAAACCTAAATTTTATTTCAATCTTTATGTAATTAGATAAAATATCATTTCCTATTCTTAGCTCATAAATTTCTTATGAATTGAGTCATAGGACATGTAATTTATAGTTTGAGTCTATCACTCAACTGATATTATGTGACAAATTTCAGCTATGATAATGTCTTTAGCTGTAGTTCATTTACTTTCACTGGGATGTAAGTAAATCTCTGTATCAGTATCTCACAGTTTATATATCCATTCAGTTGTTGATGAAAAAGACACTTAAAATCTTCTAATTCTTCAATTCCTTACTCATAGCAGCTAAAATTGTAGTCTCTCTCTGTTACACTAGGCAGGTAAATAAAATATGACAGAGAAAAAGCTTTACCTTCAGGCTAGGTAATAGATGACCATGAAAGTTCTACCTTGCTCACTGGAACAATTGTTCTTATTGCACTATGATTTTATTCTAGAAATCCAACTGCTCTGAGGTGCCCATGGCAGAAACTGAACATATAGGCACTCTGGTTAACAGTTTAAGGTGATACCAGCTTTCAGACAACCCTTGAAACCAAATAGGTGAAGGACCTCCCTGGTGGCGCAGTGGGTTAAGCAACGCACTATGAAGCAAACCACAGCCACTGCAGCACAAGTTCGATCCCTGCGGCGGGCCAGGTTGGGGACCCACATGGCGCGGCAGACCTCTCCTGCTGTGCCCGCTGCTCCCCCTCAGCAGTGTACTTCTGTTGATCTGCCTGTTCTGCTCCCAGCTCTCTGTGGTGAATCCTCTCACCCCCCCCCCACACCTCTGGCCTGTACCCCAGTGCTTGTATGCATAAATAAATTAAAAAAAAAAAAAGAAACCAAATAGGGGAGGAGAACCATCTAGCATCTTCTATACCATCCCGTTTATTAGTTGGGCATCACCATGTTTGCCATTGCCTAGAACAAGACCATGTAGCCAAATCAATCAAATCAGATCAAATTTCTGACCCCCAAATCATGAGATCAATAACAATGACTGTTTTTTTAAGTCAAAACTAAATGGAAAATAAATTTGCACTTGGAAGTGGGGTGATTCCTTGTGATTGAAAAGGAGTCAGGACCTGAAGGGAATTTGGTGGTGACAGTTTGTGATAAAGTGAGAAAACATCGCACTGAAATGGAGAAAAACAGCCTCTTGCATAGCAATGGAATTTCAGCAACACTTACCTTCAACAAGGCTCCAGATGATTTGGAATGATGTAGGTAAGGAGATTGTCCAGCTGAATGCTGAAATTGTCCTTTGTTCCTCCTTTTTATTTGTCATAAAGAAAAGGGTAGATGAATGAAAGGAATATCTTTAATCTTTAAGGGAAAATTGGATGAAATATTAAGGGATCAGCATAATGAAAGGAGAGCCCCTTTTCCAATAAGGAAAAAGGTTCCCTAAAACAGTAAAAGTCTCAGGGGAAAAAAATTAAATCCAGGTTATTGTCAGGTTGTGACCTCAGTACGATGATGAGGCAAAGTTGTGAATATAAAATCCTGAAGATTTTTGGAAGATTTAGGCTGATGCTTTGTAGACCCTTTCAGATATACTAAGGCCTTCTAAGGATCTTAATACATGCCCACACACCCTATTTGTGAAGCAAAAGGACTCTAAGAATTTAAGGGGACATTTGGTGGGGAGGGAAGAGGGAAAGGGTGGAGGGCAGATGGGAGCACGGGGGACTGAGGTGATGGTGCACTGGTGAGATGGTGATGGGAATGCATGGGGATTGCAATTGATGTCAAATATATGTAAATTAAGAAATTTTATATTAAAAAAGAAATAAAAAATAATAACTGTAAGATTCTATTAAAGGAAATAAAACACAAAGAAATGGAAAACACATCTAAATAATGAAGAATGGGGGAATATTTTATTAAAATTAAAAGACATTGACTGCCCAAAAAAAAGAATTTAAGGGCATTTTCCTACTGCAGTCTTATGCATCTATTCAGAAACATGGCGATTACCCCAAAGTTCCCAGCTTCCTTCTCCATACTAATTCAGTACATTTATCTCAAAGTAGATCACAAATCCACCAAAATGTCTTCCTCTCAGAGATTTCTCTAACTAAAATATTCAGCATTCACGATCCTCTAACTCTTCGATCATACTTTAGTTGAATTATCACCTGCTATTTCACATATAGATTACGTTAGTAATTGTTTAAGTGGGGTCCTCTTTGTCTTGCTTTCAGTTGCCAGTTATATCTTCTTAAGGGAACTTCCAATGCTAATACCCTCCCAACACATTTTCTTCCTATTTTCAAACTTTCCCTTTAATTTTGATTTTTTTCAAATACCCATTCATAGACCAAACCCCAAGTCATTAAATCTATACTTGTAGCATTCAGTTTAAACAAATACCGAGATTCCTAACCATGGCTTCAAAGACCATGCTTGACAACTAACTTGTCACTCATTAGACCTGAGTATAGGTATTCTCCTAAGAAGTTTCTACCTAGAATCAACTCACCTTCATCCAAACAGTGTTTGTCACCTGTTCTCTGTATGTCAGTGTGTAGTACATACTAAATAGTAATGAATAAATGTATTAATCAAGGAACGATTATTTCAAATAATATGTATACTAAGGAATGAATTTCACATTGGAGACGTGGTTCAAAGCCTTATACCTTCAAAAATATTACTGAAATATTAAATTTTTGTGTTGTCATAACTGATGTAGAAAATGCTGGTTGATTCAATTCATGTATTTCTTAAATTCATAGGATGTAAAAAAATCCATAGGATGAAAACATATACTAAATGGTTTAATGCAGAGTTAATATATATGTCTTCAAGCAATGTTTCACTGCTTCTTACATATACAGCAGAGATGCTATAGGAATAGTATCCAGAGGTCTCCTGTTCTAAAAAATAATCTGCTTGTAGGAAAATTTTAGATTTACTCGCCTTCCCATATTGAATTAAGTTAACTTTTATTACTATATGAACTGCCACAGCAATTAAAAATCTATTGCTGGTTAAAATTGTATGTCATAAAAATTGAAATATTTTAGCCTTTCTTTATATTTACTTCATTCTAACCATGTGTTAGAGCACTCATACTCCATCATTTTATTTTGAAGTTACAAAATCTCAAAATGTGTACTCCTGTGTTCACTTATTCAACAATTACCTGCTAATTATTTAGTAAATGCTGACGCTATGCACACAAGGAACAAACACCATCATTGATGTGATGGTCATTTTAAGCCAATGGGGAGATACTTCTGTGCAATGACACGAATTATAATTAGGTGGTAGGAAGAAAAGCTAAAGGATGTTAAGAGTGTGTGGATGATGACGATTAAACCAAATCTGTGGCCTCAGTAAGACTTTCATGAGTAAATAGCACTTCTCCCAAGACCCTGAAGGTAACCTTGCATCTCACCTGTAGAGGGGTGAGGGGGAGGCAGGAACAGATTTTCAGATTGTGCCCCAGACACAGAAGGGAAGCATAGAAGGTGATAGACTGTTTACTATGGCAATATCTCCTATGAATGTTCAGAATTTTCAGTCCCTGTAGCTCATAAAGCCTCTTAAAGAGAATGTATTTGTGGTTACTGATTATTTTATTGATAGATACATGTCTTCCATGTGTCTTTGAATAATACATTTTATCATGACCATAAACTTTTATAAAATACCATGATGTCTTCTTTGACACATCATTTTATCAAGATTTTTTTTTTTAAATTTCTGATTGCGTGTAGGAAGCTATGACTATTTCCATCAGTTTTCTGGAGTCTAGTGTTACTCAAGTGATGAAAAGCTCTGGTGACCTGTGGCCTTTCTCCTTTCCTGTCGGATGGAGTGATTTATTACCTAAGTAGTTAACATGTTGTTCACTCAGGACATAAATGGTTTCCATCAGTAGGACAGTGTACTGGTGGTAGAAACGCCATAAATAATGTAAAAGAAAACTCACAAAAGAAGCTGCTTGTTCAGCTTACCCTTTTTAAGTTTAATAAGAAATGTCAAATACCCACCATGAACACTGAATTAAGTCTTGCCAATCCCTTCCTTATCAAAGAAAAAGCCAAGAATTTTCACTTTCTCAATCTCCAACCAACAACCTCCTTACTCTTATTTTCCTTTCTGACCTGCTTGTTAATTTTATTTCATCTTACCTAGTCTAGTTTAATTTTCCAAATGCCTTCATTCTTCATTCCTTTCAAGACAAAAGTGGGTGAATAGGCCATAAATGGACAGAATCAGTGCGTTCATGCTGTTTTGTTCATTTTTAGTGGACATAATAGACGTCCATCAATTTTAATATGTACTTTCTGCAACTAATTTATTCCTCAAGGAACTGGTAGTTATAGGGCAGGTTGACCTGTCTAGTTTAGTTTTTTTTTTTTTTGCTTCATCTATTGAATAATGAGGGTTTTTTTTAAATGATATATATTTTAATAATCTATATATAAACTAACATAAAAATGTTGAGAGGCAGATGGAGTAAAAAAAAACAAAAAACTTCATGAGCTTCAGTGTCAGGTGTAGGTCAGTTCAGCTCTCAAATCTGCTACACTTTGCTATTTTCTGATGTATATGGTGTTACTTTGCTATTTCCCTCTGCAACGCTTTGAAATTTTAGCAAGATTCCACTCACATTTTATAAAATACTGCTCAATATGTGAGGATTCTCTGATGTCTGAGCTCTTCCTTCTTTTAATTATTTAAAAGGTAAGATGTGGCTAATAATTGTATTTCTTTTTTTATATATGTAGATTGGTTGTTCTAAGAAAAAGTCAGTAATTAAGCTATAGACATTGGACCATGCTTTTAAACTACATCTTTCTTTCTTTCTGCTTTCTCCCTCCCTCCATCTATCCATGCTCTTTCACACATGCAGCTCTTACTAAAATTTGTTGACTTTTTGCCAGGCACTTGTGCTAATTTCTAAGTATGTGGCAATACATAAAACTTCATTTCATACAAAAAGTGGATTAGAATCCAATAAAGAGGGGCTTCCCTGGTGGCGCAGCAGGTTGAGCACCGCCCTGTAATGCATCCATCTGTGGCATAGCAGCACGAGTTCGATCCCCAGCCAGGAGGGGACCCACATGGCGCAGCAGACCTCTCCTGCCTCACCTGCTGCTCCCCTCAGCAGTGTATTTCCTTTGATCTTCTTCTCCCTGCTCTGTCTCTGGTGAATCCTCTCACCTCCCACAACTCTGGCTTGAACCCTAGGTCTTGTATGCGTAAATAAATAAATCTTTAGAAAAAAAAAGAATCAAATAAAGAGGAAATGAGCATGAAAAAATAAGTGAGCACAGATCTAGTAGATAGATATATAGAGTTGAGTTGAAAGATGATGAAATGTCCATCTGTTCAATGAAACATGGGAAGGATATTCCAGTCAAAAGGGAAAAAATAATTAGAAACACAGTTGTATTTTAACACAGGAAATAAGTCAACACTTTCTGTAAGAAAAAGAAGAAGAATATAGGATGGAACAGATTCCCTATTCCATGACTAGAAGCTCATATTATATTTTGATAATGGGAGGAGCAGGTTTGGAAGAGTATTCGTTTGGAATAGAGAGAGCTCATATTTGGAATTTAGAAAAATCATATTTTTCCATTTTTACTATCCACCCTGTCCATTCTCTTAACCTCAATACTACTGGATATTTCACTCTTCCTCCACTGATAGGTAGAGTTGTGGTACAATTTCGTGATATTTTTATGTTGTATTCATCATCATTCTCCGATATTTTCTTTACAAGTATTCATACCCAAATGAGAGCTTGCTAGACCTTTTTTGCCCTTTCTCTGAACAAAATTTAAATGTATTTTTTGGTTAATTATTCTTTGACTTTAAAGTTTTTGTTGTTTCAACTATTTTTTTAAAGATTATTTATGCATACAAGCACTGGGGTACAGGCTAGAGGTGTGGGGGGTGAGAGGATTCACCACAGACAGAGTGGGGAGCAGAACAGGCAGATGAACGGAAGTACACTGCTGAGGGGAGCAGCGGGCACAGCAGGAGAGGTCTGCNNNNCCATGTGGGTCCCCTCTCTGGCCGGCAGCAGGGATCGAACTCGTGCTGCAGTGGCTGCGGTCTGCTTCATAGTGCGTTGCTTAACCCACTGCGCCACCAGGGAGGCCCTGTTTCAACTATTTTAAGACTATCTTTTCAGTTAAGTTTTAAGTTCACAGCAAAATAAAGGAAAAGTTTCAGTGATTTTCCATATGTGCCTTACCTTCACACATGCAAAGCCATTATCAGCATCCTCACCAGAATGATATATTTATTGCAATTGATGCACCAATTATATATCATTAGAAACCAAAGTTCATAGTTTATATTATAGCTCTATACTGGTATTTTACCTATGAGTTTGGACAAACATAATGACATATTTATTATTACATCATAAAATGTATCCCGTGTTCTGTTTATCTCTTTACCCACTCCCCCTCTTGGTAACTACCTATATTTTTATTGTTTACATACTTTTGCATTACCCAGAATTTCATATAGCTTAAATCACATAGCATGTAGAGTTCTCAGTTTCTTCACTTAATAATATACATTTAATATTTCTCTCTGTCTTTTCATGGCTCAATATTTCATTTCTTTTCAGTGTTGAGTACTATTCCATTGTCTCAATGTATCACTGCTTATCCACTCCCATCTCGCTCCCAGGTTTTGGAAATTAAAAATAAAACCACTCACAATAACTGTGTCAGGTTTCTAGTAAAAGTAGTTTTTCAAATAAACACCAAAGGAGCATGACTGATGGATCATAATGGCTAGAGAATGTATGTTTATGTAAGACACTGCAAACTCTCTTTCAAATAGCTGTATAATTTTGCATTCCACCAGCAGTGAATGAAGATTCCTAGTGCCCCATTACATATTTTCCCTAGCATATGGGATTGTTAGTGTTATAGATTCTAGCCTTATTGTTGCGTTTAAGAGTTATTTGTACATTTTGGATAACTTTTCTACCCAGTGTATCTTCTGCAAAAACCTTCTCCTAATCTGACTTGTGTTTTCAATGTCTAACATTGTCTTTCATAGAACAAAATATTTTAGTTTTAGTGAAATCCAGCTTATCAATTATTTGTTTTAAGAATAATATCTTTGGTGTTATATGTATCTAAAATAATCTTACTATACTCAGGTGAGGCTTTTTACCTTTTAGGAGATTTGTAGTTTAGGTCTATGTTCTATTGTGAATTAATTTATGTGTTGACCCATTATATTTTTTTGCATATGCATATTTAGTTATTCCAGCAATATTTAAAAATGTCTTTGCTTCATTGTATTGTCTTTATTTCTTTATCAAAAATAAGTTAACTATATTTTTGTGGGTCTGTTTCTGAATTTTCTGTCCCATTTCGTTTATGGTCAAGTCTTTCATGAGTAGCTACAATGTCTTGACTACTGTAGTTTCTGGTTTTTTTTTTTTTTTTAAAGATTTATTTATTTATAAATACAAGAACTGGGGTCCAGGCTGGCAGATTCACCAGAGACAATGGGGGGAACAAAACAGGCAGATTGACTGAAATGCACACTGTTGAGGGAAGTAGTGGGTGAGACAGGAGAGGTGTTCTGTGCCATGTGGGTTACCTCCATGGCTAGGGATCAAACTTGTGCTGCAGTGGCTTCGGATAGCTTCATAGTGCTGCGACTTAACCCCTTTCACCACCAGGGACATCCAACTACTAGAGTTTTATAGTAAAAATTGAAGTATTTTAGTATCTACCCTACAATGTTCTTCTGAATCAGGTTGTCTATTCTGAATTAATATTTTTAGTTATTACTTTCATTAGTTATCATTTGGGGTTCTTTCTGATATTTCATTTAATTCCAGGTAAAACTCTACAAAATCTTTTGGGATTTGTGGAGATCAGCGATTAGGGACATGGATTTATATCTAGTTCATGATATAGTGGTATAGCCCTTTGATTTCCAGTTTAATATGGTGAGAGGCTCCTCCAGAATTCTCATCCAAGATTTATATTTTTTTTAATTTTTAACATTTCTGTATTTATATACTTGACATTAGGTGTAGTCCTATAGGATGTTCTTCTCTTTTTATTTACTCCATGAAGCATCTGAATTAGAACCTACATTTTCTAGATTGTCACGACTCACAGGAAAAAATGGCTTATATGCTTATTTTTCTTCCTTTTGAGTTTTCCTAAAAATTTGGTCCAGCAGTTTCCCATGAACCTGAAAACTCTCCTATGCATTTAGATCATTAAACATACCCATCAGTTTTATTGTTTTCCTGTAAAATTCAATTGTAATATAAAGCTTGATATAAATTATTTGACACAGAGTCCTCCATTCTAAATCTCTAGTACTTTTCAGAAAATTTGACACACCTTAACATCTGATAAATTAAAACAGAATTGGCTTTCTAAATCTAGTGTTCATGATTCTCACTAATGTATATAAGCTGCAGTTTAGATTCAGTGGTAAAGTAACATTTATCAGACATTGTTATTTACAAAAGAAAAATTAATTATGTTTAAATGTAAACCAGTATTGTCCTTTGGTATCAATAATTTTCTTGAATAATAGTTAATGCAATGCTTTTTTGAAATACATTGAAGCTCATGTCAGTTTCCTCAAATACTTTCCATAGAGCTAAATGAAGCATTTAATTTTTGGCACCGTGGTCAATTAAGCCATTTGTATAAATGAATAAAAACAGATAATTCATGAAGTTGCTATGATATTTCTTTAAAGCTGTTTAAAATTTTATATCAGTAATATTCCATAAATATTGTGATTCTATTAAAATATCAGAAAGCTTTTATACAAATCTACCAGGAACTAATGGACAAAATATATCAAGTAGTTGATTTCAGATGTGGATGATACAGATATTGATGAAGAGTTTTATGACTCTCACATAAGGAGCACACATATTTTCTGAATATGAAGGGCGTGTCCTTGGGTGATGTCACAGAGTCTGGCTTTGTATGGGGATTTCCCCTGGAGCATGGGCAGTACTTGTAGTTTACTTTACACCGATAGAATGGAATACTCCTGTGATCGGTTCATGTATATGGCAAGTGGGGGGATTTTTCAGAAATCATTAAAATCCCTATTTGATAGGATGAAGGTAAC
The DNA here is from genome assembly GCA_019455555.1 of Galemys pyrenaicus. Taxonomy (NCBI): domain Eukaryota; kingdom Metazoa; phylum Chordata; class Mammalia; order Eulipotyphla; family Talpidae; genus Galemys; species Galemys pyrenaicus. Next base: position 3,741,100 of record JAGFMF010011484.1, on the reverse strand, counting down.
AGTAAAGGAGAGGAATTTGTTGTTGTTGTAGTTTTTTAATATTTTTATTTTTTCTTACAATGTTTGCTTTCTTGTCTAGGTGTAGTCCCCATTGAATTTCCACCACCAGTTCACCCATGCACCATAAATATAGTTCCTTGTGTTCTTCTCATCTCCGCCTGATCCCAATCTCTCTTTCTTCCCTGAAGATTGTTTCAGATCTGTAGTTGTCTGATTATTTTGTTTTGTTGTCATCTTGTTGTTGTTGTCTGTATTATTATTATTTTGTTTTTCTTTAATCCCTTCAAGCTCTATCCATGTTTCTACCAGTGGCTCTAGATTATCTTTTTTGATTGCTGAATAATAGTCCATTGTTTGCATGTACCACATCTTTTGATCCAGTCATCTATTTTTGGGCATTTGGGTTGACTCCAAGTCTTACCTATTATAAATAATGTTGTACTAAGCATAGGGTGTATGCATTCTTTTGAATTAATGTTTTTGTGTCCTATGGGTAAATCCCTAGGAGTGGGATTGCTGGGTCATATAGTAGCTCCATTTTTATTTTTTATTAAAGATTTATTTATGCATACAAGAACTGAGGTACAGAGCATAGGTGGTGGGGTGAGAGGATTCACCATAGACAGAGTGGGGAACAGAGCAGGCAGATCTACTGAAATACACTGCTGAGGGGAACACCAGGAGAGGCAGAAGAGGTCTGCTGCACTATGTGGGTCAGCTCCCAGACCAACGGCAGGGATCAAACCTGTGCTGCAGTGGCTACGGTCTGCTTCACAATGCATTGCTTCACCCATTGCACCACCAGGGAGTCCCCAGTAGCTCCATTTTTAGCAGACTGAGGAACCCCATACAGCGTTCCATAGAGATGGGATCAGTTTGCACCAGAGTGTAGGAGAGTTCCTTTTTCACCACATCATCAACATTTGTAGTTTCTGTTTTTTTTTTTTTTTAATATGTGCCATTCTTATTAGTGGCATGTGGTATCTCATGGTGGTTTTAATTTGCATTTTCCTGATTATGAGGGATGTTAAATATTTTTTTATATGCCTCTTGGCCATTTGCATTTCCTCTTTGGAGAAAAGTCTTATAAGTACTTCTGCCCATTTTTTGATTGGATTGTTTACTTTATTGTTCTTGAGTTGGCTGAATTCTTTGTAGATCTTTGTGATCAGTCCCTTATCAGTTGCATGTATTGCAAAAATTTTTCTCCAATCAGTGGGATGTCTCTTTGTTTGGGTAGTGTCTTTTTTGCTGTATGGAAGCTCTTTAATTTGATGTAGTCCCAGATACTTATCTTTTCCTTCACTCTCTTTGCTTTAGGTGATATGTCTTTAAAGATGTTGCTGAGATGTATGTCATGTAGTGTTTTGCTTATATTTTCTTCTATATATATTAGAGTTTTGGGTCTTATGTCTAATTCTTTGATCCATATTGCATTGGTTTCTGTGCATGGCAAGAGGTAGTAGTCTAGCTTCATTCTTTTGCATGGAGCACTCCAGTTTCCCCAGCACCATTTATTGAACAAGCCATCTTTGTTTCATTGCATAGTTTTTACTCCTTTGTAAAATATTACAAAATTGTTCATAGATCTGTGGGTTTATTTCCGGGTTTTCTATTCAATTCCATTGTTCTGTGTGTCTGTTTTTGTTCCAGTGCCATGCAATTTTAATTGAAAAGGAAGGAGAGGAATTTGAAATGGCCTGCCCTAATATAGTTAAAAGAGGTGTTTGAGATTAGAGTCTCAGAATTCGCCTTCAAATTAGAGACTCTCCCATTGACCTTCAAAGAACTGGAGACCAGATGATGAAAGGTCACTTATCAGGAAACATCAGGACATTTCCAGGAGCTGAGGTGTCAACCATGTTAGTTCAAGGAATTGAATTCTGCCAACAACTATTAAGTTTTGAAAGGGAAATCCCCAGATGCCGGTATCACAGCCTGAGTCAACACCTGTTTGAAACCTTGTGAGATTCTGAAGAAAAGACCCAATAGGTCACACTCACCCTGACCCACAGGAACTGAGATAATAAATATGTGTGATACTGAATTTGCAATATTTGGTGACACAGCAGTAAAAACCGAATACACAGACACTCATGGTCTTATTGAAATAACACTGTGGGAAGGAAGTGGTCTCCCTTCAATTTCTATCTAAAACAAAGCTTTAATTTGCTTTTATGAATAAATAATTAACTATAAAACTACTTGACTGAAAATCATTGAATGAAATTATTATAACATTTAGAAAATATCATTATCCTTCCTCCACTGCAACCCAAAACTAATTGTGAACAAGATCATGGTAATATATTATGACAACTGATTTCAGAACTGATTTCAATTATTCTTTTTAATTTTTATCTAATTAAACAATAAGTTTATTTTCCTTTCAGAAAATACACACTAAAAAAATTTTAGAAAATAAAGATTGAAATAATCACTTCTGAGTTCACTCAAATTAATGAGTACATCTTGACCTTTAACTCTTTCACTTATTGATATTTTTCTGTACCTCCCTTCAGAAAACTACACACATTCAAATATTTATAAAATTGGAAGATTTCTGCTTCCCAATCAACTATACATCTATACCACTATTTAAGAAGCTGTAATTCTCTTTTAAAAATATAATTACTTCACTGTCTTTCAAATTGTATAAATATTTTAAAGTCCTGAATGATATAAAATATATTAAATATAGTCCGCATTTCTGGTTCTGTAGTTCTAATTTCTCAATTTTAAACAAATCTTTTAAAACCATTTGTGCACATTTATCTTAACACATTTTCTGATTATTTCATTATATGTCTTTCTAAAAATATGTGACTAGCAAAATTTTATCAGTGTTTTTTTCACAATTGTGATATATATTCTCAAACTTCGCTTACAAAGATTATATCAATTAACTCTCAAATAGCAAAGAAGAATGTCTTTTCTTTGTAATATCAAGAACATTAATTGTTGACAGATAGAAACAGGTTTTTAATTTGCTGGGATTTAAGTGTGTGTATTTTGATTACGGTGATATTGAATACTTTTACTTTCATAGACCATTCTACATGAACAAAATATTAATTATATACTTTATTTTATTGAGTTACATTAAATAACTTACCCCTATATATTCTTAGTATGTTTATGATTGTTTTCTTAAATTTTGTTTCCCTGACAATTTGTTTTGAAACTTTGATGATAGATTATTGTTTCTTTTTTAGGTTACTGGTTATTTGTTCAGTTTCTGATTGGTTTCTTGATTCCCTAAACAGAAATATAAGTTGGAATTTTGTCCTCAAAGACTTTTGCCATCTTTAAGTCTTTTTACCTTTTTATTTATAAATCCCATAGAAAGATATACAGATAAAAGGTTTACAAAGTGCCAGATCAAGCTTTAACTAAATATATGAATGTGTGTGTTTGCGTGTGTAAGATTCTATATTGTATATAAATTTTGAGATGTTTTACATTATGCCATCATAGATGATATTATTTCTCTAATCATTTGATCTTATACACATGTGTATCATCTTAATACACATGCATACCCTACAGAGAGCAACAGGTATGGTTATAACGCATTATAAACTGAATATATTGTATAGCATTATCTCAAATTACATTTATATTCAATTTTAATAAACTGATAGTGTAGTGCTCATATTCTAAGTTTTAGCATACTCATATATTTGCGTGAACTCATTATACATTTGGGGTCACAGAGGAGCAGGGCTCCATACCCCTGAACATTCCTAGTAATAATACACTGTACTGTGATATCCTGAGCTGGTACGCCTAGGATTTTACTGTGGCCTCTTCTTATGCCATATATTCTGACTGTGTTCTGATAAACAATAATTCTTGATAGCTTATGAAGCATGGGGAAGTAATGCTACTCGACGGGGGAGGTAAACTCTATATCTATCTATCTATCTATCACTTTCCATATTAAAATATAAGATTTCTGATTTCTGGTGATCCTTCCATTGACACTATTTAAGAAGGAAATGGGTATTAGAATTGTTGGTGTGTTTCCATTGGTATCATAGATTTTTATGAACGCTATTATATCAGAGCAAGATGTAGCAATTGGCAGATATTATGGTGCACATTTTCCTGACTTCAGAGAATGTGGAGACTTCACACGATTATGAAAGTGCCAGGAATTCATCTGGTGTCTTATGGTATTTCATATTTCTTGTAACACATAGACCCTGGTCCCCTGTTGTTGAAAACTCATCCCTGACTGCTACTTTCTCCAAGCAAGTGCTTAGTAGTTCATTGGTCTCTGTTCCACTGATCTATTGGATTGCTTCTTTCCTAACACTAATTCGTTCTGATTATAAGAGTTTTAAACAGTAGATTTTACAAGACATGCGATTCAGTCTTTGTCTTAGATCAAAGTCAAGATAAGAATATAGCCAATTCATTTTAGAGCTTTACTTTTCTTAATGATAAGACATTATATATTAATATAACACATTAGACCAAAGAAATTTAATTAAATGAATTATTAAGCACATTTTATATTTATATGCATAATATATAATTCAAATATGCATGTAACTTATTACACTTCATTTTAGATTTTGCTTAAAAATTCATGCACATATGTTCATCTACTGAAAGAATTGCTTTGGAGAAAATGCTATTTCCAATAACATAATAAAGAACTCTTATCAGTTACCGCTACTGATACTGAGCTTAAACATTACACAGACAGGATTCAAGCAAATTAAATCTTAGTGTGTATACCAAGCTTCAGTATTTCTCCTAAGTTAATTTTGAATTAAATGACTCAATCTGCCTTTAATCTTTGTTTAAATGATAGTTTACAGTAGGATTTGAAATATCCTATCTATATATTATTTTACTTTAGATTATAAAATTTTATTATACATCACTTCTCAGATTTCTTTCCTGAATGTTCATAATGGAAATCAATATGCCATACTCTTTAAAAATCTTCTAAAGTAATAGTCAAATTGCAGTGGTTATTTTATTTATGTGCCCTGATATGTTTTCAAATATAGTTCCTTTAATGAATTTTATGATAGATTCATTTCTGTTCAAAGGTCATGGTTCTTGATAGTCTCTTGAGTTTAAAATATTCTTTCCAATGTAGTTATATCAATTGCTTGATAAACATGCTATGGAAGTATAGAATTATATAGCCACTAATGATTTCAACATTCATCACATTTTTTTTTAAAGATTTGTTTATTTGTGCATACAAGAGCTAGGGACATGCCAGAGTCCAGGAAGGTGAGAGGATTCACCAGAGACAGAGTAGGGTGCAGAACAGGCAGATCCACTGAAACACACTGCTGAGGGGAGCAGCAGGTGAGACAAGAGAGGTCTAATGCACCATGTGGGTCCCTTACCCGGCCAAGCCCAGGGATCAAACTGGTGCTGCAGTGGCTGCGGTTTGCTTCATAGAGCATTGTTTAAGTCATTGTGCCACCAGGGAGGCCCCCATTATTTAATACTATTTTATGCACCTTTTATGCTGATCACACTCATATAATGATTTGAGGATATATCTGTTAATTAAGCATATAAGAAAACTCTGTCATATGAGGCATTTGTCTCCCGGTCAAAACTGACCATAGGTAAATGCAGACTTTGCCAGGAACGTTTCAGGGAACTGTCCTCTAATAGCAAACTTAGTGCCCAGCCTGTTCACTGCAGCTCTGGATGGAGTATGGTCATGGACTTGGAGATAGCTGGAATCACATGTGCATTTCTAGTGCAGACTACTTTAGGGATCTTTTGATCATGGGGTCTTGCTGAAGCACTCGCGGATGGTCTCATGGAGACCTCCTGATTGGGGGCATTGACAGCTTCCTCCATTGTGGCTTGGTATTTTTTTACTCTTCTACAAGTAACTTGGCAGTAGCATTATGTTCAAGGCCTCTCCGGAGAGAGGCAAGTTCTATCAGCACTGATTCACCTGACTGTCCAAGTGCCTTCAATGGGGAAAAACAAAAGATTAGGGAGCAGGTGTCTGTTTCTTATGGAACAAAGCCTAGAATGTTATTTTCACTTTCACTCATTGTCCTAATTGACCGTCTTGCCATCTGGCAGTTCAATCATATTATCAGAACACAAAGAAAAATAATAAACATCATATTTTGGAGGAAGCCACCATTTATATGGTTTAGAGGATACATTTATAAATACAGATTTTAAATTCTAATTGAATAATTCTGAGTGTTATCGTTCAAAGATCTGCTGTTATGAATCAGAAACAATATGGGGAATGCATGCTTGTGGTTTATTGAAAATTGTAAGAATCAAGTGTTGTCAACTGATCTCATAATATGCATTATACTACAAATAATAGTTTCAAAAATTAAACCTGTCTTATTGAAGCTTTCTGTTTATTAATGTCTCAAACCCTAAGAGATCAGGTGAAAGGCATCATCAACTAACAATATATGAGAATAATAAAATACCATTTAGAATTTCAAGAGAAATGTCCATCTGCAATAACATCTATGGGGAAAAAAAAATGCCAGGATCTTATATTATGTAAAAATATGTCTAGAAGAGGCTCTTTGAATTAAAACATAACTGTATTTCCAAGTAATTAAATTAAAGCAACAAGATTATGATCAACTGGTATACTATTCCATCCCCAGAGGTGTACTATTGATGAATGGGAAGCAGCGTCTGGAGGCTCAAACAGCATTTCTGCTGGGAGGAGAAAACAATCATCACTAACTTTTACTACCTTTTCTGGAACAAAATTTACTTCCCATCTTTATTTACCTCTGACTTTTTTTTTTAAGATTTTTTAAATTTTACATTATTTTTCATTTTTGTACATTATTTGTTTCTCATCCCCGTGATTCTCTCACACTTTTTGATGTCAGAACCTCTGAAGATCCTTAAAACTCACCTAAAGACAGAAGTACTTTAGGGACAGTGGGATAGGGCATAAGGGAATACACCCCTCTAAAAAAAAACAGCATGGTCATCTATAGCCATGATCAAAATACTTATTCAAAATTTTGAAAACTGACTGGCAATATGAGGGGTGCTTACTCTAGAAATACTGTAGGATTTTGTTATGTATGAAATTTAAAAAAAAAAAAGATTTATTTTTATTTATGCAACAAAAAACTGGGGTGTAGGCCAGTGGTGTGGGGTGAGTGAATTCATCAGAGACAGAATGGGGAGTAGAATCAGCAGAGCTATTGAAACACACTGCCGAAGGGAGCAGCAAGCAAGACAGGAAAGATCTGCTGTGCCATGTGGGTCACCTCCCTGGCCGGGGATTGAACTCATGCTGCCCGAGAGCTTGATAGCCCTGATTTGCTGTGGCATCTCTTTGGAAAGCTCCATCCCAGGACAGGTCTTTACTTGAATAGACTTGGAACCTACTAGGTGTGATCAGCCATCGCCCCAGAATTTTTGTCAAAAGCAATGCATTCATAGCTGCCTGAGATAGTAGTACCAGTTGGAACTAATAAGAGGCTGACCAAAATATTTAAAATAATAAACCATGAATTGACATGTGTAGAGGGACAAGCTGACCATATACATGAGGGTGTAAAAGCCCTTCTATACTGAAGGACAGTGTATGGCTGGAGGACTTGAGATACTCTTATTCACCTAGGCACGGGCATTCTCAGATGCATAGCTCATAGGAGAAAAGATAATTATTAGAAACTTCACACATTTCCCCTTCTCCTTCCTTCTTCTTCTTTTCTTTTCTTTTTTTTTTTTTTTTTTTTTTGTTATTCATTATTGGCTGTAATAAGGGTCTATTACGGGCCCAACCTGGTGGTGCAGCAGGTTGAGCACCGCACTGTGAAGCATCCACGGCACAGCAGTTCACGGGTTCGATCCCTGGTCAGGGAGGGGACCCACATGGCACAGCAGACCTCTCCTGCCTTGCCCGCTGCTCCCCTCAGCAGCATATTTCAGTCTATCTGCCTGTTTTGCTCCCCACTCTGTCTCTGGTGAATCCTCTCACCTCCTGCGACTCTGGCCTGAAACCAATTCTTGTGTGTATAAATAAATAAATCTTTAAAAATAATTAAGTAGCTATTTATTACATCTATTTAAAAATAAAAAAGGAGTGATTTTGATGCAAAATATTCTTGTTTTAATTCATAATTGGTTGCAACTTAAATTAGTCAAGATAAAGTATATTTATAAAGTATATAGTGATGATAAATCATATTCCCAGCAAATATCTAGGTTTATGTGATAGCGCTCTACCTGCCTTTTCACTGATTGTGAGAGCTTTGCTCTGAAGTATTATAAATTTTTAACTTGAAGAGGTCTGTGGTTTCATTACCAACCCCTTTGTCATTTTGAGGGTACTCATATATTTATTCCCTCAACCACTGATCTGGATTTGTTCCTCCTTTAAAATGTTTGGAATGTGTCTCATCTAAATTGATTTCAGAAAATCTTTTATGATATATCTCAAATGTATTTAACTATCACCCATAAGTTTTTATATAATTCTGGGAAAAGTTGATGTGACTATTATATCAATGTTAAAGATACTTAAAACACTTGAACAAATAAAGTTAGATAATAGGAAAGGAGGCTTGTTAACTATTTTTCTATTTTGGAGCTTTTAGAGACGTTTCTGGTTTAGTTTTTCTACTGTTTAAAACCCGAATATCAGCCAATAAGCACAATTAGGATAAAAATCAAGAATCAAAGATGAATAAAACATAATCCTTATATTAAAAACCGTAAGTAATGAAGGATAAGTTTAAATATCAGTGGTATATTTTAATTGAAAACACGTTTAAAGATAGAATTATTTTCCTTATTTGAATTTCATTTTCTCTGACCATCCTGTATTCCGTGTCCTTTAGTTAGCACATGAAATGTAACTCATTAAGATAATGAATGGATACTCATCTGTAACGTATTCTAAAAGTAGCATTTATCAAAAAAGTACAGAAAATATAAAAATTTAATTTACTTTAGTATGTGTTGAAATAGGTGATATTAGCTGAAGATGCACTGCCGTTTGCATAAGTACAAAGCGGAATCTTCAGTCAGACATGTTTAATTTCTTCCAACCAAAACCAGCAAGTAATTGATTGTGCTAAAAACACAAGTTTGCTTATTGGTGACTGAAGTCACCCTATCAGCCTGTGCTTATAGCATTAGATGACGACTTTATTATATTAGTTTCCTGCTGACACTGAAGCAAAAGTGCATTATATTCATTATGTAGTTATTTTATTATTTGAGTAATGTAATAGTCCATTGGATATAATTAGGAGTTAGAGAAAGGAAACATGCTAGCAGAATTAGACAATGGAATAATTGTTTTTTTATATAAAATGATCCCTTACATAGACTTGATACACAACTCAAGTTTGTTTGGAGATGAAAATTCTTAAGCACAATTAAGCCTCTTGTTGCAAAAAGCACTGCTTATATGAAGAAAACGCCTGGAAAATCCTCCAACTCTGACATCAGGCTCAACACTTATGATGAACTAAGGTAAAACTAAAATGAATAAAGCATTAGGACTAATAAAAAATGGAATTAGCAAGGTCACTGATGTAATGATCATTTAGATTGTTGTTTCGTGTGTTAGGGTTTTGAAAAATTCACACATATTAGTTTCAGAAAATGAAAATTATCTGCAGTTTTCCGACAAGATCAGTATACAGACTGTGGTCCATACCTACATCAAACAAAACTATGCTTGAGAAAGAAAAGACACATACATAGTAAAATACAGGATCTTAAACAGTAACTATAGAAAATTAAACAAATAAAGTCAAACTCAAGTGTTTATATTTGGGCAGAGAAGGTGGCCAGAACTGGGATGATTGACCTAATCTTTTAGCGGGCAAACTGGGACCCCCACATTTGTCTGCTCTAAATGGGTTCTGCCATCTGCTGCATAAAGATAAAACATACTCTAGCACATATGACTTTCAATGGAAAAGAACTTTAATACAATTAGTGTGCAGTAGAGAAAAGAGAAAGTATGGTTAACAGAGTTTCCCCATGAAAACCAGTGTTACACATCCCCTCTTAGGTAAATCCACAGCCCTAAAGGGCTGACCTAAGGCAGGGCCATTGAATCCCAAAAGCTTGCCACAAACCTAAGTCACTTTCTAGTGGGCAACCATAGGAAAGGGGAGATAGGACCAGGCAAATCTGGAAAACAAAGAGCAAAATCAAAACAGAAGTCAAGAAAGTGACCAAGGAAAAGAATAAAAACAACAACAATAATAGTAATAATAATAATACAACAAAAACAAAAGGACAAGGACAAATCAGGGATACTTTGTGGGGAGGGGGGAGGGAATGGGTTGAGGGCAGAAAGAGCACAAGGGACTGAGGTGATGGTGCACTGGTGACATGGTGGTGGGAACTCCATGGGGACTACAATTGATGTCAAATATATATACATAAAGAAAAAAACATATAGAAGTCAAGATAAAGGCTGCACTGTCAGATTTCCCACAGGTTTTTCACACATGTCTCTGTCTCATTCAAGTATCTCCTTCCATGTGCTCCAAGACCCTGGTACAAGTCCAAGGTCAAGAAGCAGGCATGGCTGCTTTTTCACATCTCTCTGCTCCAAGTGCTTCCTCCAGGTCTTCTCCTAACCTTCCTTATCTCTGGTAAGTGTTAACTTTTCCTCTCTGCTCAGCTCCACCCCAAATAGGTGGGGCAGGAACCCGGACCCTCCCCTTTCTATGGAATTACAGTTACCATAGGAACACATTGCAGTGGGTAAGGAGAGATAGCCATAAGTAGTTTCCAAGTTGAAAATTGTCTTGAAGACTTTTTGCCACTTGTGGAAATTGCATGAACACTTTATATTTGTCCCATACATTGTATTAAGCAAGATATCTCCTTTTATCTCTTTCCTGTAATCTTAAAGCTAATCTGTAATGTTAGTATTTATGGTAGGAATTTTAGATTAATATACATGATTAATGTATGTTATGTCATTATAAAGTCAGTTTAAAATGATTTCCTTTGGCTAATAATTGGCTGGTATTTATTTTAGAAGATACTAATTATACTTTACTAGGTATATTTTTCCAAATATAGTTAATCATTATAATACAAAACATGGCCTGTAGTTTAAATAAATAAGAAATATATTAGTGTGTATACAATCTGTTCCATTGTTAAAATTCACTCTAATTACAGTAATAACAGACATTTAATTCACATTTTCACCTATCCTTTAGTTAAGGGGGAGATATAAATATACACAATCTTTCTTGGAAAAATGTTTTTCTGAATTATGTGTGATAAATTCATACACTGAAAAAAAAATAAGGCTAAAGAGAAACACATTAGTTTACTTTTCTGTTACATCTAAAAGGACATATGCTAATTAAAAGCACCGCACCGCAGTCCTTAATTCTATGGTTGGGAAACTGATATTTTCCTGTCTCATTTGGCACTCATATATCGACACTTTAATTTTTCTGAACGGATGTTAAGAATCTTTTATTCCATAAACTGTTAATGATGGATAGAAGTTACAAAAGTGAAAATTGCAAGTGTAATATTTTAAATTATTAAGTGTGGAAAGTTAATTCTTACTAATTATTCATAGTTAATTATTAAAATTTTATTTCATTGAACACCTAAGTCATCATTTACTGGCTAAATAAGCACAGATACCTATACATTGTCCAGAATTATACCAGGCAATACTCTTGACCTAACTGCCTGATGCTCACAAACTTGTGCGTGCTGTGGCCAGTTCATTACGAGATATAAACCATAAGAGTTGAGCCTGCTAACCACTTCCTTTAAGCAAATACTTTCTGTGAAATTTTCTAAATAAGTAGATTTAAATACCTCCATTTTGAAATGTGTAGTGCAAAGTGCTTTTGAAATTCTGCTGTTGAAACTGATGAAAGACAGAAATGTATGGAACATTAATCCAAATAAACTTTGCTTCAGTAGTCATTTTGAATAGTCCTGAATAGGTCTAGGACAGTCAGAAATCTTGGTTGACATTTTAAGCCGTGAAGAGGAGGTAGTGTTAAGAAAATAGGACTGGACCCCCTTGGGGTCTAGGAGTTAACTCTCAGTGCTGTCACTGCTATGGCCTGAGTACGATCCCTGGCCAGGGAGGTGACCCACATGGCATAGCAGACTTCTCCTGTATTGACAAGTTCTTCCCTTAGCAGTTTATTTCAGTCAATCTGCCTATTCTTTTCTCTCCTTTGTCTCTGGTGAATCTTCTCACCCCCACACCTTTAGCCTATACCCCAGTTTTTGTGTGCATAAATAAATTTTTAAAAAACAAAACAATATAGAACTAAAAGTCTGGAGGTACAAATGCTTGTATATATGACGCCACATCATCCAGGGCATTGGAGAGCTGTTTTAGGTTCAGCTTTCTCCTCACAACTAAAGTGCACCTTTGGCCACAAAGGGATGGAATATGCCTGTCTTCTTCCTTGATTACGAAGACCAAAAATGTGATTAGTAGCCTGAAAATATTAACGATAGAACATTCAACGCCTAACAGTCAGCATTTCTGAGGGAGACAATGTCTGAAATATCTAATCAAATGAAATAGGATGACCAGAGAGCTGTGTCTCCTGAAAGAGCAGTAGAGATAAGTAAACCAAGGAACAAGGCAGCCCTTGATTAATTCCAACAGAGCCTGGCGTTGCACTGTGGTTATTGTTACTCTCCTTATGAATGTTTTGGATTAAGCTTGGAAATTTAATTTTTGTGTGAACCAGACAGCCACGGCTCTTTGCAGTCTCACCACAGCTAGCTACCTGGATCAGCGCCATCTCACCAGGTGACAGAGCAGCACTTATAAATGAAGCGTTGAACTCAAGGCTAAAGGTTTGTAAGCCAAAGTGCATTCTACTCTGTGTGTGTGAGAGAGACTTGGAACTTTCAGAATGATTTCCTACCAAGCTGCATTAGCCATGTGCATCATATAGATTGACAGACCAAGATACAGATATAAGTATAAAATAGACACAGAAATACATATAAATATGCACACGCACATGCACACACACATGGATAAATTGTAATAGGAGATGAGTGAAGATAGTTAAATGGTACGAATTTTTAGGGATTTTTTAAATTTATTTTTATTTACGCATATAAGAACTAGGGTACAGACCAGAGGTGTGGGGAGGTGGTGAGAGGATTCACCAGAGACAGAGTGGGGAGCAGAACAGATGCATCTACTGAAATACACTGCTGAGGGGAGCAGTGGGCGAAGCAAGAGAGATCTGCTGCACCATGTGGGTCCCCTCCCTGGCCGGGGATCGAACTTGTGCTGCACTAGCTGCAGATACTTCATAGTGCTGAGACTTTTTTGCAGTCTCACCACAGCCACCAGGGAGGGCCCACGAGCTTTTAGTTTTAAACCATAAATACGCCCTGGAAAGGCACTGCATGGCATGATTAAAGTTCACAACACTTTATTGTATATTTGAAAGTTGTTTAGAGGGTAGCTCTTAAAAGTTCTCATCACAAGATAAGTATGGATACCTTGATGTCTGTGATCATTCAGCAATATATACATATATCAAGTCATTATGTGGTGCCCCATGCACAAATATGATGGTCCATGTTAGGTACATGTCAATTAAGCTAGAAAAGTCTACGGGGAAACAATAATGTGAACAAAAACATCATCTCATGTTATTTAACTAGGACATGAAAAAGTAGTCGTTAGATACAAGCCTCATAAAAGTAAAAGATTTGAAATTGTTCCTGTATGAAAATGAGTTAATTTTTAAACTGGGCAGGCTTGCAGCAGAGCAGACAACAATGGGTCTTTCAGCTAAAGCCCTTCTTTTTCTGCAAGGAGTCTGCAGGTGATTTCTCTTGGCCCGTTCCACCTTCATTGTTTCCGAGCATTTGTGAGTCTGAGAATTTCCCACCAAAACTTAGAACAAGTTTTTAATTTGGAAAATAGTACCAAAGTGAAAGCCTGCAAAGTTTCTAAAGACAGTTTGTCTCAATTTTATAATGCTGAAGGGACCGTGACAATTTTCACTATTGTCTCTTTGAAATAAAATCCATCTTTGTGAAGAATGATGCAAAATAGAATCAGTCACGGGAAAAAAGAATACAATGATGAAAGCATTTTAAATACCATTTGAGTCTTCGAAGAAGCAAGATTTGTATAAGTACAAGTCATTCTATTTTTGTTAATGTAGTTGTTTTGCTGTAATAACTTTGAGGGAAATCACCAGAACAGATAATTATAGGAAAAGAAAAGCAATAATGAGCCTTTTGCATAGAATTCATTCAAACCAGACTCAACAAAACTAGGCATACTTATCTCCTGCAAAATGTTTCCATGGCATATTAGTACTAAATAGTATCACCGATGTGTCTGCACAATAGTGCCATTATTCACTAATTTATCACGAAGTCCAATATCTAAAATTCTATGCCAAGTATACTTATTTTGCAAATTGATTCCAATGAAATTTTATACGTACTTAGCTCAAAGCTGCAAGACAAGACATTCCTTCAAGATAATATATTCAGAATGTTTAGGCTGTTGTAAGCCCATTTAATTTAACAAAAGAAATGCATATGTATAAAACTTTCTTTTATAATGTAATTTCACTGTTATTGAACCATAGAGTGATTTTCCCCTTATGAAGATTTCTTCCACTAATGTATCAGAAAGTTGAAAAGGCATAGACCAGCTTAAGATATGATTTTCAACAAATAGACGAAAGCTTAAAAGAATGCAGATTTAGCCATAGTAACAATATGCTAAACTAAAAGGCGCAACAGTATTTAAAATAAATGTCTTGCTTTTAACAATGATAAGTGAGGCAATATCTAACATAAGATGCTGTCTGCCTGGTATATCTATCCAAAACATTGCTTATCTTCTCTCACACTTCCATCAATCACATTCAACAAAAGAAAAAAGAATAACTTCAGAAGGGGGTCTCAAAAACAGAGTTGAAGTCCCCTCACCATAGCATCAAGAAGGAATTAAATAAAGGGGAGTCTAACTGACGATAGCATGCTCAGAATCCAAACATATTATCTTCTGACATTAGGTCAAAAGTACTCTCTCTACTTTCACATTTCCTGCCCCACATTCGCCAGACATTCCACTGGGCACACTGGAGTCCAGTAGAATATTGGTTGTGTCCACCTCTTGGTCATTGATCTTACAATCAGCAAGAGATGCTGATGCCAGAGTCACTTCACCTCTACCTTTCATCTTTTTGAATATGAAAACCTTAAATACTAATTAAGCAAGAAATTACACTGGACTGGTGGTGTGATCCATTTAATTGGGGAGGAAATCTTCCAAATTAAGTGCTGTGGGTAGGGCAGAAACAGGGTATTCTTGGAAAGTCATGCATTTCGAATATTAAAATTCTTCGTTGAACTCTGTTGTTCAGGGTCAAAAGGATCCAATTTTTAAGAACTTTTAGTCCTCAAAATGGTGTAAATAAGAGCAAACCTGTACAATAAACCAAAAAGCATCGATTCTGTAGACCACCTATGGAAGGATTTACATTCACTGATATTATATCATTTTATTCTATAAACACTTTGGAATGTAACCATTTTATAAAGAGAAGAGTCTATAAAGTAGAAAACCTGCAATTGGGTGGGAATTGTTAATCCAACACAGCTAAAGTGGAGAAAAACATTCATAATTAGTTATTATTTTTGTTTGCTCAGTATGGATTTTTCTAAAGGCTTAATTTTTAAAGAGAAGTTTAATGTTTACAAACATTTGAGAGAAAGGGAGAGCTATTTCCCATATACCTACTGCCTCCATACAGACATAGCTCCCCACCCCAATATTAATATAACTCACCAGAATTATGCAATTATTATCAAGAATGAACATTCTTAACACATAATCACCCAAGGCCCATAGTGTGCAATAGGGTTCACTCTCAGTGTATGGGTTTTCACAAATATATAATGACATATATCCACCACTACATTTTCATAGTGAACATTTTCACTGCTTACCAATACTCTGTGCTCTGTTTATTAGTCTCTTTCCCTCTTCACCTTAGCAACCACAGCTTTTTTAAATGTCTCCATAGTTTTGCCTTTTCCAAAACGTCAGAGAGTTGGAATCATATAATATGCCCACTTTTCTATTTAGATTCTTTCAATTCTTATTATGTGTTTTAATTTCCTCTGTGTCTTTTCCTGTCCTGAGAGTCAATTTCTTTTAATTCTGAGTAGTATCTCATTGTCTGCATGTTCTACACTTTATCCATTCGCCTACTGAAGGCCCTTTTGGTTGCTTCCAAGTTTTGTCAGTTATAAATAAAAATCATGTGCGGACATAGTTTTCTTTTTTTTTTAAATTTTTAAAAAATTTATTTATGCATACAAGCACTGGGATACAGGCCAGAGGTGTGGGGGGTGAGAGGATTCACCACAGAGAGCTGTGAGCAGAACAGGCAGATCCACAGAAGTACACTGCTGAGGGGAGCAGTGGGCACAGCAGGAGAGGTCTGCTGCGCCATGTGGGTCCCCTCCCTGGCCGGCAGCAGGGATCGAACTCAAGCTGCAGTGGCTGCGGTTTGCTTCATAGTGCATTGCTTAACCCACTGCGCCACCAGGGAGGCCCCACAGTTTTCAATATGTTTGGGCGAAGACTAAAAAGTGTGAGTGCTGGATCATGTAAAGTTTGTTCTGTAAAATCTGTCCAATTGTTTTTCATTTTTTTTTATTCCCTTACATCATTGTTCCTTTCTGTACAATATTTGATTTCTCCCCTCAGGTGTAGTTCCCATAATTCTCCCACCACGACATCACCTATGAACCACTGGTCCAGCCACTATCAAAAGCCATGTGGCAGATCCTCAAAATACTAAAAATGTACCTACCATACAACACAGCTCTTCCTCTCCTAGTAATCTACCCAAAGGACACAAAAACATTAATTTGAAAGGAAACTTGCACACCTATGTTTATTGCAGCACTATTTACAATATTTATCTAGTTTATTTACTTAAGATATGGAGACAACCTAAATGCCCAAAAATTGATGAATGGACCAAACTGCTTTTCAAAGAGCCTGTGCCATTTTGCATTCCCACCAGCAATGATGCCCCACATCCTCACACCATATCATGTCAGTGTTTCAGATTCTGGCCACTCTAGTAGGTTCTAGTGGTGTGTTGAGTTGCTGTTTTAATTCCCACTGTCCTGATTACATCTGACGTGGATACATATCCATATGTTTATTTGCCATCTGTATATCTTCTTTGATGAACTATTAAGACCATTGGTCCATTTTAAAATCAGATAGTTTTCCTTTTAGATTGCTGCATTTTAAGTATGCTTTGTATGTTTTGGATAACAGTCTTGTGTCCAGTGTGACTTCTGCAAATAGCTTCTTCCAGGGTGTGGCTTGGGTTCTCATTCTCTTGCCACTGCTTTCATGGAACAAATGTTTTTAGTTTTTTTCTTAATTTATATTTTTTATTTATAATCTTTTTAAATTTACATATATTTGACATCAGTTGTAATCCCCATGTATTCCCCATCACCATAACACCAGTGCACCATCACCTCAGTCCCCCATGTTCCCATCTTTGCCCTCCACCCTCCCCCTCTTCCCTCCCCACCAAGTGTCCCCAATTGGTCCTTGTCTTTTCATTTTTGGCTTTTGTGTCTTTATTGTTATTATTATTATTGTTCTTATTCCTTTCCTTGATCCTTATTTGGTTCCCTTATATTTCTCCTAGGGGAGGAACCATCTGGTATTTTTCTTTTGCCTTCTGACTTATTTCGCTGAGCATAATCCCTTCCAGTTCCATCCATGTTCCTATGAATGCTTCTAGTTTTTTCATTTTTGATTGCTGAGTAGTGTTCTATTGTGTATATGTACCACAGCCCAGCATACCACGGTTCCTTTCATGATTCATATCCTTGGTATTGTATCTAAAAAGACACCACCATATTCAAATGAATCAAGGTTTCTCCTGTGCTATCCTTTACGAGTTTTGTAGTTTTGCATTTTACATTTAGGTCTTTGATCCATTTTGAATTAATTTTTGAGGGGTGTAAAATCTTTGTCAAGGCTTCATTTTGTGTGTAGATAATTTAGTCGTTTCAGCACTGTTAGTTGAGATTTGCTTCCTTGTGTGGCCTTTGCTATTTGTTGACTAAGAATGGGGTCTGTTTCTGGGCTCTGGACATATCTACTATATAATTTGCTAAATTTAAAGTAGTTTTCTTTTTGGATGCTATGGAGATGGATTGTGTTTGTAAAGTCAAATTTTGCTTGTTACTTACTGGAATAAAGGACAGAAATTAATTGTCATAAATTTTATATACTGAAAATTTGCTATATTACAAGTTAGTTCCAAGTATTTTGTTGTTCACACTTAAAATATTTCTACATAGACTATCATGTCTTCTTCAAACAAAGATAGTTTTATTTCTTCCTTCACATGCCTTTTTATATCCATTTCTTGCCTTATTGTCTTACAGTTCTAGTACAGTCGTGAAAGAAGTTATGATAGGAGACATTAACCTTGCACTGATCTTATGGGGAGGCTTGGAATTCCAGCCATTAAGTGTGATATTGGCAGTTTGCTTTTTGTAGAGTCTTTATTAAATTGAGAAAAGTTCCTTCTACTCATAGAGAAGAGTTCTCACAGGAACTTCTACTCATAGAGTTTTTGTTTTATCACAAATGGGTGGTGGGTTTTGTCTGATTATTTCTTGTATTTAATGATATCTTCATTGTGATTATTTTTTAGTCTGCCACTATGATTGATTATGTTATTTAATACTAGCAATTTTCTCAATCTGTATACCCGGGGGACAACTCATTTGGTTATAATATGTAATTCTTTTTATATACTTTTGGATTGAGTTCACTAATATTTTGTTGAGCATGTTTGCATCTATATTCATGAATGAAAATAATCTGTAGTTTTATTTTCTTGTGCTAAGTTTGTCTGGTTTTATTGTAGAATAATTTATTATTAGAATATATAAGAGAAGAACTATGCATTGTACTTATGCTGTAACTAATTTTATGAACACATGTAGATTTTCATTTTCTTCATCCATGTGACAGCAAGATTTGTCCATGGAAAGTTCTTTCTGCTAAAAAGTTCTAATTATGTTACATTTTTTATGTACCAAACTTTTGGCAATAACTTTTACAAGATTTTATTATTTAAAATTACTTTCCTTTGATAGTAAAAGGTGAAACAGATAAATATATTTATCAACTGTAACTGCTTACACTACCTATACAACACAATATATAAAATTATAAGGCATTTTCTTTCATTGTTGGAATATCCTGGAAAGAATTGTTAAAATGGCTGGTGTATAAGACTGAACTTATCCATAAGTTGAGATCATTTTCTCAAGTTATCCGATTTCAGTTGAATTTTATATTTACTCTATCATTTTAGAAATACCTGTTTGAAAGGCCTTAAAAGCCGTAAGCAACAGATTTCATCTAAATTGTGTTTTAAAAGTTAGCTGATCATACCACATCCCCAGCCAGACTGAAAGCACTAGAAATAGAAAAAAATATGACCAAGCAATAAATGCTAAAGTAGCAATTTGTGTAATGTAGAACATTAACTAAAATCTTAAAACAGTTTATATTCCAGGTATGTATCAAACTGCAGATGTCATGTAAAATATATTCACTGATAAAGATTACATGTCACGCAGAAAGGTCTTTTAAGGAAACTTCCAAGGTGATGAGCCATAATAATAAATCAACCAAATGATCCTCCTCTCAGGCTGATGAAAGGAAATTCTCCTTAAGATCAATCATCATGAACAAGCTGACAACGAAGTAGCCTTGCCGCTGATCTTGTGCCAGACTATATGGAAGATTTCACACATCCTTGAAATGCAACTAGTGTAAAAATTGCACACTCTTCACAGAAAAATTTGGATCTAGGAGAAAGAGAAAGTGAGTGAAAGTAGCCTTTTGACCCTGGGAAAGGAGGCACATAAAGCTCTGCCAAAGAAAGATTAGCGTATGTTTGTGAATGTCAGGAGGTACTTTATAGGCAAGAGAGAGAGAGAGATCACCCAGGGCAGTAAAGAAAAAATGGGAAGGGTAGGGCAGCCACAGATTTGGTAGAACCTCCATAACCTACTGACCAGAACAAACTCACTGGAGAGTGCAACCTCCACACCCTACTGACCTCAACTAACTCATTGGCCAGTACAACCTCCACACTCTACTGACCTGGACTAACTCCTTAATATGGAAATTTGCTCTTTCACTGCTTAGTAAATTGTCATGTGCAAGGAATCTCAGGGTTCACTTATAGGCAGATAATGGCTCCTAAAACCCTCCCTCCATGTGGAAATTCTGGTCCACTGTGCATTGTAATTAGACACTGAATAATTCGATAAGTAATTCTCAAGATAGAAAACCCAGATTGTTACTGGATTCACAGGGGAGTTACATGTATTACCTATGCCTAAGAAGTGTACTTACTTTAAGTATGGCAGTCTATTCTGAAATATCATTATTAGTCATCAGCCAAAAGAAGTTTGCACTTGCCCCAGCTGGCTTAAGGTAACAGACTAGGGTAGAAACACCGCTGACCAGTGCTGAAGACAGAGAATGGACTTGTAGTCTTGGCTGTTACTGTCCAGTTCCCAGACTTTACGTACTTTGTCACTATTGTTTCTGTTTTCCTAGCTTCCAAGAGAAAGACTACCCTTGATGAAAACTAAGTTCCCATTATTGCTATTTTTTAAACTTGCTAATCTCTGTTATTGAAATGAGTTGCCAGTACTATGGGTTTTACCAAAGAAGAATATCCCACCTAGAGTAGAATGCTTTCTTGTCTAGTTGCATTTCCATTTTTTCTTATCTCACTTAATGTCAGTGTTCTCTTAAACATTTATAAATTTTCTGCTTTCGTAAATTTTATCCTTTATTTTCATCACATAAATAATGATCAAAAATCATATAGTCCTCATCTTCATCCAATAATGAGTAAACATTATTTGTAAATCTTCATCATACTTTTCCTAAGTTCACCTTTATCATCATGCATTTCAATTATTTTCACAGTTATTTTAAAAATCTAGACATTCAACTAGGAAACCTAGAAGTTATATGCAAATATTTGAACAAATACCAATGAGATTTTGCTTTACAAGCTTTTAAGGTCAAAAGTGCGACTGAGGAGACTTCCAAGTATGTCGTGTTAAAGCTTGCACTAATGAATAAAACATGGCATATTTTCAAAACTATGATTTATTGAATGTCAAACCTTTGTAATAATATAGGTCTTTTAATTTCCTTTCCTCGTAATAGACATTAATAAATGAATCAGGAACAAAGAGAAAGAACTGACAAAGAGACCACTTGTATAAAATGAAGAACAGCTTGCTCTGTACAGGTTAACTGACCATATTTGAGAAACTACAATGAGGACACTCTTCAGTTGAATGTAATTTTTTTAAAAGATTTATTTATGCATACAAGAGCTGGGGTACAGGCCAGAGTCATGGGGTGGGGTGAGAGAACTCACCAGAGACAGAGTGGGGAAAAGAACAGGCAGATGGACTGAAATACGCTGCTGAGGGGCACAGCGGGCGAGACAGGAGAGGTCTGCCGCACCCCGTGGGTCCCCTTCCTGGCCAGGGATCGAACTCGCGTTGCTGTGCCATGGATGCTTCACAGTGTGGCGCTCAACCCGCTGTGCCACCAGGGAGGCCCATAGTTGAATCTACTTAATATTGGTTGCCAGTCATTATTACAAGTTTTTTTATTAGGAAGAATTTTTCCTGCTAGTATTTTGTTCTGTTCAGTAAAGACAGCTTCCATAGGAAGGTGATTTTATAATTTATCAGAAAAAGGTCATCAAGACTACAAAATTATGTCTCAGAAATTGAACACACCATGTACACTGGTTTCTATCTCCTGGAACTCTCTGTATCTGATGATAGCATTCTCAAATCCAAGAGGGAAAGAAAATGAATGACCTTGTGGGATGTTTCTTTTTCTCATCTTTAAAGTCAACATACTCTTGTGTTAAGGTGAGAAAGCTGTATCTGAGGGGTTAGAGATTCAAACACAAGTTATTTTATGTAGCATCATATGCTGTTTACTCTGTGGAGGACAAAATCTTAAATGTACGATGCAGCCTAATAACCATCCCTCCACGGTGCTAGTAGTTCAGTAGACTGAGAAGCACAGAGGTCCGGTTATAAATCAGGCTTAAGTAGTGTAATAAAGTTTATAGAAGCTATATCAGCAGCATAGATCCTCTGTGGGAGGATCTATTTTTGTCCTCTTCTTGCCTTCCTATTTTTCTTCCTGTAGTAAGAACCGGAAAAATTGGGAAATTGGTATCTGAGTCCCTAATCTAGTCCTCACAAGGAAGAGGAATGGTGTGTTTGGTGAAAAAGTAAAAAGAATAATCTTCTGATCTTTCCTTTTTAGCTTATCTGTCCCCAGGAAGGTTTTCCTGGGCAGAGACAAAAATGAGTCTGTCTGCCTGTCTGTCTGTCTCTCTCTCTTGTGTGCACACACACACACATCCTTAGGTTTGAAGAATAGTTGCAGGTTGATATTTCTAGTCTGTTGTGTGAGCTCACACTTTTGCTGGACCGATGGGACACAGGAGGAAACCACAATTAGCTCAGGTCCAGGCTTTAATCTATCTTGGATTTTCCTGTAACTAGTTCCCCAGCAATGCAGGGTGAATCTCTGTGGTTGCTGTGCATATTAAAAAAAAAAAAAGGCAAAAACTCCCTGACATCCTTTTTGCACAAACAACATTAATAGCATTCTCTTTTAGGAATTGAATGGCTAACATGCAGGGAGGGAGGGAAGGAAGGAGGGAAAGAAGTGGTGGGGGAGGAGGGGGGGGGAGAGAGAGAGAGAGAGAGAGAGAGAGAGAGAGAGAGAGAGAGAGAGATCTGTGCAGTCAGGAATTCTAAAAGTTTACTTTTGTCTTAACACTCACCAAATATTCTTATCAACTTCTCACATGCAGAGTGCACTGCTTCTGTCTATTGCCACACTACTCTGGAATAGCATAAACTTTGTTTTTCCAGCCAGATAGCAAGAGTTTTTGTAACATTTTTGTCACAGCTACTAACTACCAAATGAACAATTTTGTGCCTTGATTAGGATCCACATTTTCAACAGTTGATTTCAAATAAAATAAAAATTTAGGGGGAGAGTGAATCCCCCTGCTAACTTTCATGCATTTTAAGCAGCACATTGAAAATTTCTGTTCATGGAGTTTCAATTTCTTCTAAAGCTTACAGTATGGAAATGTTTTTGGCTTTATTCTATTCACTATAGTCATCATGGACTTCATTGAGTTAACGTCTGTTCTTATCAATTAGCAACTATTTTTCTGTTGTTAAATATGTCTTGGCATTTGGAACCCTAGGCTAATGCTTCCATATTTGCATAAAAGCAAGTTCTTATTGTCAGTGGTTTTTCACGAGTCCCACACATCATACTTTGCTTTGCCTTAATATTATAGATGATTCTGTCAAGTGACTTGCCACAGCCTCTCAAAATCAAATTGTTTCTTCTCTACCATATACTTTGTGAACCAATTCATCAGGAATCTCCTTTTATTCATGTCTGGTAAACAGAAACACCCAACTGTTTTTGTCCCAGACTGTGTTTTCAAGAATTTTATACAGTAAACAGCCTTGGAAAATCGATACAATGTGTCCCTACAAAGTAAAGACAAATAAGGGATGATTTCATACATATGTAAACTACAACTACAAAGAAATAAAACAAACAACAGACAAAACTGAACCAAAACAAATCCTAGAAATCTGACTGTAGAACTGAGTCAGCCGGCAGGGAGGGAGAGAGAAGCAAAGGGAGAAGGAGTCTCAGATACTGTAGTGCAAGATTACTGGTGAGAGTGTTGTGGTAACATGTATCTAAAAAGGAGTTTCCCTATATCATTAAATCATAGACAGTGTTGTAAACTAACTTCATCAATTAAAAAAATTTTAAATTTTGGCAGATTTTAACAAAAATGAATATAATTTTACATACAATCCTGCAGATTTGCTCCCAAAGAAGCTGAAAAGTTATGTCCATGAAAAATCTCATACAAGAGAGCTTTATTCATAATTACCAAAACTTGAAGATGACCAAGGTATCATTTATTTTAGTAGGTGAATGGGAAATGAACTACTGTCTTCCAGGCAATGTAATATCCAGCTCTAAAGTAGAATGTTCTAGAATAGATAAAAATAAAATTCCTTCAAAGGATTTTGTGACGGGGAATGTGCCATGCATCTCATGTGAACTCAAACTGCTTCTGATCCTCCTCCTGCACAGGTATCAAAAAGAATGCATTCTCCACAATGTTCATATAAAAAGCACTGGATACTTTTTCTATCCTAGTAAGAAAATACACTTGACAGAACAGTTGCACTTGAGACCTCTACTTGGCTATGTGTAAAAACCCACATTTTCTCCTTATTACTCTGGTTTGGTTCCGGGAGACTTTGGAAGGCAGTGGAGATGATGGTCTCGTGTGTGCATGCAAACGTCCAGACTCCTCAAACTGGAACCATTGAATATGTACAGATTTTTGTATAATAATGATGCCTTTATTAAACTGCAGAAAAGGAAATGGTTACATGATGGGGGCATAATATGGTGGCCACCATATTGGTATCCTTTAAATCTTTGAGAAATGCCCTTCTAAAGGGGAGGGTATATTACTTTAGATTTTCTATCTTCATTGAAATTTTCAAGGGTTCCACTGCCCTTTCCTTTGGTAACAATGCTACCAAAGTATGAACATTCTGTCACATGCTAATATTCCATACTAACTAATAAAGCATTAGCATCATTTAGACTTAATCATGTATTATAGAAGATCGATACAATGTGTCCCTCCAAAGCAAAGGCAAATAAGGGATGATTTCATACATATGTAAACACAAAGAAACAAAACAACAGACAAAACTGGACCAAAACAACTCTTAGAAATCTGACTGTAGAATTGAGTCAGCCAGCAGGGAGGGAAGGAGAAGCAAAGGGACAGGAAGTCCCAGGTACTATAATTCAAGATTACTGGTGAGAGTGTTGTGGTAACATGTATCTAAAAAGGAGTTTTCCCTATACCACAGGTACTCTGTGAAACTGAGTTGGGTCCAGAACTTTATTCATCCCCCTCATCTGAACGTATTCACACTCTAATGGGGAGCCAATGACAATGCCTTGTGAGCCACTGAACTCTAAAGAAGATAATTTCTCACATATCTAACTTTCCCACTAGGATCTACAAGTCGGAATTATAATGCCTGCTTTTAATTATATAGCATTATTTGGTTAGAGAAAAATGAGATTGTCTCTAGACTTTGATTACTGAACACATTAGGAAGTAATGGTTTATAATACATGATTAGGTTTAAATGATGTTAATGCTTTATTAGTCGTTTTTTAAAGTATTTTAAAGATTCTATTTTTTAAAGATTTTTAAAATTATGTATACAAGAGTTGGGGCATAGGCCAGTATGGGGGTGGGGGTGAGACGATTCACCAGAGACAGAGTGGGGAGCAGAACAGTCAGATGGACTGAAACACACTGCTGAGGGGAGCAGCGGGCAAGACAGGAGAGGTCTGCTGTGCCACGTGGGTCTTCTCCCTGGCCCAGGATCAAACTCGCAGCGAAGTGACTTGGAAGCCCTACAGTGTGGCACTCAACCCCTTGCGCCACCAGGAAGGCCATAAAGTATTTTAATAACTGTATTAGCGTATACTGCATGTAGCCTTAGAAGCCTATAGAGTATTTTCTGTAGCATGTTGATGCTGACTTTTGATATGAGCTCCAACCTGAGGGGAAGCAAACACTTCCTCTTGTTCACTATTCACTAATTCTACTTCCAACATGGGGGAATCTTTCGAGGCGGACACTGTGAGTTAGCCTGACGTAGCTATCAGAGGTCTGGACTCTGTGAAAAGGTTCAAACATAATTAGCTAAGAGCACCTGAGTGGATTGGATAATGACTAGGTTAAAGGCCCTAACTAGTAATAAAGAGTGATTTTTTTTTAAGTAGCAAATCCCCTATTTATATTACTTTGAGGACACTAGCTGAGGTCAAAGTCTAGGTGGCAGAAGTTTTAAAGATTTGGAACTCCTTATCCTGCAAAGAACATTTAGAGCCTACTGTATTCAGAATGTGGAATTAGATACTGTTATCTTGACACACTTCACACAACAACCTTCATGACCTTGAAGGCTGTAGATATCTTCATAGCAGTATTCTTAGCAGAAATATAAAACTAGTTTGAGAAATAAAATAAATTTATGGAGAGTATAGGTTTTTTTTTCATTTTACAATGTAGCAAAATTCATATTATAAAAGTCACTGTGTAAATTTTGCTTTCATTATTCATGCATTTGTTTGGAAGTGTTTTTCTGTAAGGACTACATGTTTCTAATTTACATTTCAAATGTTTCACCAATGTTTTTTCTTCATCATTTACAACTGCTGCAGAGATTACTGTGTATATCACCATTGTAGGGAGAAAGTAAGACTTGAGGCGGCTACCATTATGTCAAGAAGTGATGGTAAAGGAGGAAGAAGGAAAGAGTTGTTGGTAATGATTAAAGTTAGGAGAGAAATTTCAGAGGAAAAGGCATCATCGTCACAAAATAGTTCTGTAGTATTTCCATCACTACTGAATTCATTGCTAACCAACAGAAAGAAAACAGATGAAGGCACTTTATTGCTTTTTGAAACTTGGAATGGAAAAAATAACAAGTATCTTAAATAAAGATTCATTTCCTGACCTCACTCCTCTACTATGCAGTTGAACTAAAGTCATTAATTTTTAGCCTCAAGTAAATGAGAACTCAGAATTTTAACTTTGCATTCAAAAGCTCAATAAAGCGACCATGGTGGTAGAGTAGACCATGGTGTATGCAAATTGAGGCACATTAGGAATGGATTTCATTTCACAATGTCATTGTAAGTCACTGTAATAGGACACTGCCATGCTTTTTGAACAAATCACATTTTTAAGCGTTCTGTGGCAAACTGGGAAAGTTTTTGTTTCCTAAGTCATCTGGCATTTGAGAGTTCCTACATGTTTGTTTCCCTGCTGCCAACATTCCACCATGATCACTTTTAATATCTATTATCATTATTGTTTGCTTGTCTCTAGGATATATGGACTTAGGGTGAATTAGAAGTGGGGTCTATGCCAGCTTTGTCACCAGCCATCTGTTATTTTGAGGACCTCAAACTCTGTGTTTCATTGACCCCTAAACAGTGAATGGGCTGTATTACCTATAAGTAAGTCTCCTTGGGAGTGTGTGAAAGGTCTTTCATTAGGGTCTTGGCATAATCCAATCTGAAGAATCTTCAACTCTACACTTATGAATAATTCACTGGTCAGGAGCCAATGTCTGAACAAAGACAAATGATCAGGCATTTTATTTTTCTCTCTGTCTCCTGCTTCTCTCCCTATCTCTTTCCTTTTCTCCTTCACCCGCTCCTTCTCTCCCTCCCCTTCTCCTACCCCTTGCCCTCCCCCATTTTTCCTCCATTCCTGCCTCCTCCACCTTCTCTCTTCTCTCCTCCTCTCTCAAAAATCTTGAGATCCACAAATCATGAGTCAATGAAATATTGTTTCTTAGTAGAAGAAAATAATACTTTATTAAGATACTCCAGTTTCTGTGATAGCAGAACAGAGACACTATCCAAACTTCAGGAAGATATAAAAATATTATATCTCTCAAAGGTCCTACACCTGTAAGTCTTCCTCATATTCTTTAGAATTACTCTTTGTTGTTGTTGTTCTGTCTTCAACATTTGCATAGTTTAAATTAGAAGCCATTTTTAATTTTATGCTGAGAGCTTTCAGGTAACTGTAGATCTTCACTGGGGTTTTGACTATGCCAGAATATTCCTAAGTGTGCTTGCCATTCCAATGACTGCTTGATTCTGTGCTCAAGAAGATTGATTCTAGGAGGAGAACCTTCCTTAACACAATGCCTCCTGTTGCACATTGTCACTAGAAATCTATGTAGTTAAAAGTTTAGGAGAATGAATGTATGTGATTATTTTCTATTTCTGGGCCCAATTTACATTGTTTCCTGGAAGAATATTTAATCTACCACTTAAGAAGATATTCACATTTTACCCCACCATTTAATTCATTTTGTAAATGTCAGCAATAATATGCTCAATTTTACTAGAATGATAAGAGAAAAGTGTTTTATATCCATAGATTTATATAGCATAAGATTCTAGGAACGAAAACCCTGTAGTGGTAAAAGTCTTTCAGAGGCATTTGAAGTAATTTTAGTTGATTAATTTAGATTTGAAGACATTTACTTCTTCCATAAAATGAATGATAGTAATATTTGCATTAGTTTTTAATAATGTACAAGGAAAATTCAAGTACATATCTTCTAAATGTTTTCTTCTTAATTGTGTTCCAATTATTCAACCCACTTTGCCATTTTTTTATAACTAATCAGTCATAACATCTTACTTATGCATCAGAAAGAATATTTTCTTTCACTGTTTCATTTTGCTACTAAACTTTCTTACCTATTATTTATGTTAGCCATTTTCACTTTGTTATTTCTACCTGTTACTCATACTTTCCCCAACTAAATGTCTTATAAATTTTAGTTAATAAGCTCAAGTATATATCTAATGATGAAAATGCATTTCATATAGATTTTGAATAATTTTCATATTCACTTTTTTAATATAGAGTTTCTGATGATCAGGGACACAGTCATCAATTTTAGTAGTAAGTTCTTATTGGATATAGGAATGCAGAGAAAGTGTTAAGAAACCAGATGGACCACAATTTCAGAATTTTCTGAAAAATAAAAAAGCTTGGGTCAGAAAATTATCCATTCTAGTCACCATCCTTTGGATGGGAAAATGACAAGCAAGATTTTCTTCTGACAAAGCTTTTACAGAGAAATACAAAATTAAAAAAGATAAACATCTCAATCCTGTGCAATCTGTAGTTGTGAGATTGCAAGTGTTTTTTGTTCACATACTGACGAAATTTGGGACTGAGTAAATAATAAGTGGATCTATGGCTGTGGAACACTTAGGGTTTTGGAAAAAGCCACATCACGGCATATTGTAGTCACACTCAACTAATATCTGTTCCTGACACAGCAATCTTTGTTAAACATGAGCTCAAAATTAAAATTTAAAATCCATGTAAGAAAACAAGTCATCAAGTGGTAGAATCACAGTAATTAGTACAGAATGATTTTGGATAATTAACCAATCTGAGAAGTATAACATCAGTATTCATAAAATGAAGAAAATATAGATGAGATTACCCCTTCCTTGTCAATCATGTGAATTCCCCGTCTCTCTGTCCTTGATGTGTCCTAAAATTCAGGACAAATATTCCTGATCTGCTCCATTACTCTTTAGAATTTACAAGCTAGTGAATTCTCCATATGTATGTTATTAAATTCATTGTTTTTCCTTTGCCAACCTGTCCAATGCTGTTTTGATGACTCAGGAAAAAACAGCCCCAGAAAAACCCAGAGGGGTACCAGATGATTTAATTTGCACCCAAAGTGCTGAGTTTCCATTTTGTTTCTAATCTCCCAAGCCTGAGTCAGCACAATTATATCTCCTTGCCCTAAGAATGGCATTTTTTACTATAGAAATCATGTGAGGGATCAGAAGATGAGAGAAGAATTGCCTGGAACATCAGAATCACCTACTGTGATCTGTATGACTTGAGCCAAGGAAGGTGATTCAGTGACAAATTACCACCTTTATAACTCCAGGTAATAGAAGACAAGCAGATCCTCACCATCTGTACCTAATTTTATTTTCCATTGGGACGAAGTATCATCTTTAACTATCTCCTGTGTTCTAATTTTCCCTCTGAAATGAAATAAACCACAATTACAAAGCAAATGGGCCCAGGTCGGTGATTTCTGAGAGAATCTGGCCTCCTTCCCTCACCCAGGTCACAGAGCCTGCTGTACTTTGCCCTATTTTGTGACCCACATCAGTTTGGGAACCAGCCCACACTCCCAAATACCCCACAGCCCCTGGCTTCTTAAGAATGCAGCCTTTGCTGGTGACAGAGATGTTTGGGAAGTCATATTTTTGAAAACATTCTCTGTGGAATAGAGAACAGTTTTTACAATATACATTTGTTCACATTGCCTTTTCTTTCCTTTTGATAGTTAAGAACTTGAAAAGTCATTCGTAGAAAGGAAGCATAATATTTTACTTCCGCTGCTGATAGCGTTAGGTATTTATTTGATGATGAAAGCACATGGGCGTCTAAAACGTGACCAAACATGGCGTCTAGTATCACAGGAACAAGATGCCAAAGGACACAGCAAATGTCTGAAAGAAAATGAATTCTGAAAGAAATCCGTGCTTAAATAACTGAAAGAAAATGAATCCAATCTAATAGGTAGATTACATTAAGACTACAATTTTAGAAATGTTATTTGCAGAAGTTTTATAAAGATTGTTCCTCTCTGGATAGTGCAGAGACCATTAATTTGTGACCTTTTCTTTCAAAAGAACTTGCAAGTTGTCACATAGAGTGGGGGTAGAAATAGAAATAAAATTTGGTGAGAAAAAAAAGATATGGAAATAAAATACCACCTGTATGGAGTTGGAGGAGAGAAGAGTCACCTTTGTCTAGTGTGAGTATTGTGTAGTGTGAAGGTAGTTTGAAGTACAAATGTAGGGACTATTCTGCAAAGATTGGCTGCTTCTTTGCTGTCTTGATATTCTTGCAAACTTGAGTCCGCTATCTCTGAATATCAGAGGAAGAAGCTCACTAGAGTTATCTCTGAGGCAGATTTGAAGAAAGGTCAAGTCTAAGGAAAGAATAGCAGATTTCCACTTTCTTTACAATGGATAAGAATACCCAGATGTGTTTACATTCTGCTTACTGTAGCTGGAGGTATCTCTGAGAGAATCAAACTGTACTGGTTTGAACAAGGTGACTGTCCCACCTCACCTGCTAAAATATCAAAATAATGTCTTTATGGCTTAATTGTATATCTCAGCAGAAATTAAGAGACTGAAGTGATGCAAATTTAACCACCCTAGTTAACACCATGTCAGCATTTCCATTATAATGCTCGACTGTTAATGGTTTACAACTTAGACATAAAATGTACTTTCCCTCTGAGGAAACAGAAAAAAAGAACGACTTGGTTTATTAGGTCCCAAAAGGAGAATTATTTTTTAGAACCGATTTTTTAAGGTTGTCATTTCAATTTTAGAGCATCCTTAAAAAAAAAAAAAAAAAAGCTGGTTTAAGGACTTTTTCTGCTCCAGAATTTTCAAAAGGGAATTGGTTTAATATACATTGACCCTTTGCCATAGAATACTTACTAACTTGAAACTAGTTTTATTTTGCAGTGTTACTATTCCTTTATTTTTGTGATAATTCAAGGTTAAAGTCCTATCTCAAAACTGTTTTCTGTCACAAGCTGGTAATGATGGTTCAATCTCTTCTAAGTCATTTCTGAATATAAAACAGAGAAACACTCCAACCCTAACTCCTAAAAGTTAGATTTCACTTAGCTATGGTATGGACAGCAAAATTGTAGTATTGTTACAGGGCAACCCTAATATAAAATGGGTTCCCCACACTGGGTTCTCCACCCGCGCGCTCAGAAGACTTAAAAGTCCCAACTCCAGGTACACGTGGCAAAAGTTATTAGCACGTTTTATTTTATGAAAGAAGGGGAATAAAATAGTAATAATGCCAAGAGAAAAAGAAAGGGATACAAATCCACAAATACCCTACCAGATCTAAGCAATGGCGCATTGAGGGCTAACTCCGAGTCGAATGAGATGGCTCCGAAGGAAGGGGGTCTGGCTCCTCAGTAAGAGAGAGAGTGTGCCCAAGGCTCACCTCGGTTTTATAGCCAGCCTGGCTGCTTAACTCCACCCTCAGGTCCCAGTGATCCACTCTTCAATAATCATCTTATCGGATTTGTGGTTCTGGAACACTGATGGTCTGGAGTGGGGGTTGGAGTCCACACACCCATAATCCATTTAGGACCACCTTTCCCCCTAACAGTATCACTCCTGCAAATAAATTTCACCTCGATTACTTAAATGAAAATAGGTGCCATATAGTACAGAATTTGACTAAATCAAAAGAAGTCTGACCTCTACTTTGGCTTTTACCAAACACATTTGGTCTCTTGAATGTCCTGCCTGCCTGTGGTGTCTTAGTTTGCCAAGGCATCTTGGTAAGAGAGCATTATGGCAGACTCTGGAACCATGCCAATATGGTGCTTTGTAAGTTCAGTAGCAGAGCACAGTGTGAAGGAAATATCAAATATTTCATAAATTTATTAACTGTAGGGATGAAATAAAACATACTATACATTACTTGAGTATCTCAGAACATGTGTTATCTGTTGAATTTAAGGCCAGTCTGTCCTTTTGTTGCCCATAAACAAATATGTGTATTATGTATATAAAATACACACACATACATATTTTACTTAATGCTCATACACACAAACATATATATTTCTTTTATAATGTATGTGTGTATTTTTCTCTAGTAAATCTTACATTATCCTCAGACTCAAATTTATACTTTTTTCTCCAACATTTTTATAGAAACTATCTTTTCATTATTTTTTTTTCTAAAAAATACTAGATATGTAAACTCTTCATTTTGAGTTAGTTGTTAAATAAGACATTGGAGCCTATTTTATTTTTCTCAAATATAAAAGAATAGGAAAATAGAGAAATTTGTTACTTTTTCCACTATGTCAAAGTTTTATTTTTGGCCATAATCTGTGATTATAATAATAATGTTTTTAATTTCTTTCCTTGGACTGATCTTTATGAATATAATTATTATGATGTTACTGCTTCATCTTTTTTTATACATACTCTTCCTTTTATCTTTTTGCCCAATGAATTCTGGCGTTAGGTTCTAAAGTTTGTTTTATTTCACTAATATAATTTCTCTTTGGTACCAATTTTACATTTTGTTGCTTCAAGCAGATTTTAATTATATAGTTATTTTATATTTCTTGAAATCTTATCAGATTTCTACTCAGTACGCTCAGTTTTCATCATAGAACACAAAACAAACAAGAATCCTCTCATTTTCATCTTTTGTTTCTTATAACACATTTCAGCAAATTTAGTTGATGGCAAAACAGATGTTTTCTAACATTTTTCTTTGTTCATGTACTACCATTACAATCACCATTTCTGTGTTCATTTTTGGTCATTTCTTTTTGCAGAATTTTTTACAGGGTTGTGTCAAGGTGTCTATTGATTTGTCAATTGATTTTCTTTAAGAATTGTTTCTAAAAATAGACTTTCATAGTATTAATTTGTAGACATTTCTTGATTCTCTTAGTGCTCATTCAGTTGCAATTAAATCCTCTTTTCTTAAACTGGCGGACAATGTAACTGTAAATTTTCTCAGTTCATAAGGAATGACCTTTATGGTTCTTTGTCAGACATTCACTGACCCATTGCCTAATAATGGACAAAGAAATAATTTTCCCTTGATAGTAAGTATAAGTAAATTAAGAATAAAATAGACACAGAAACCACATTTTTAGTCAAATGAATATTCAAGGTGTAACATGTCAATGAATACATATATACATATGCATTTGTCTATACACATATATGAAAATGTATTTGTATTTATATATGACATGTGATATTCAACTAATATTTATTTGATATATTATTGCAGATACATCATATTATATATTATGTATATACATATATATCATATTATATATGTGTGTCTATAAAATTTTATGTACAATGTATTCATGTGTGAGGGAGAGAAAGAGAAACTACTGGCTATAAAATAAGGGAAGAAATCCTACCAGCTTGGAAAGGAGAATCAGAAATAAATATTAAAGCAAACAGCCATCTCCTTGTTAAATGCTTACTGGTTTATGGGGGACAGTGTGGTTCCTGGTGGAATATTATGTGATACCCTGGATTACTAATGATGTCATCAAGACTGATACTGAAGTCACTGATATATTTAAATATAAACTCAGTGTTGGTGTACACTATAACCTTATCTTCCTATCTTTTACCTCCTTGCTCTGTCTTGCATAAAATTAACTCTTAAATTTAAGGACAGCTTATGTATTTTATTTTATTTTTTAAAAGATTTATTTATGCACACAAGCACTGGGGTACAGGCCAGAGGTGTGGGGGGTGGGGTGAGAGTATTCACCACAGAAAGAGCGCCTGGAGCAGAACAGGGAGATCAACAGAAGTACACTGCTGAGGGGAGCAGCGGGCACAGCAGGAGAGGTCTGCTGTGCCATGTGGGTCCCCTTCCTGGCCGGCAGCAGGGATCGAACTCGTGCTGCAGTGGCTGCTGTTTGCTTCATAGTGCATTGCTTAACCCAGTGCGCCACCAGGGAGGCCCAGCTTATGTATTTTAGATAACACACTATAAGAACTAGATCTAGGTGAATGGGACCTCAAATAACTTTGTGAAATTTTGACCAAAATAATTCAGTTTTCATAAATATACTATGCCTTCTGCTATACAACCTAGAGAACACTGAAGCTGTTGATGCGTAGTTAAACCTGTGAGCTAGTTCATTCTACATTCACAAATAGGAGGGTGATATAAGCTAACATCTCACAGATTAATTAATTGAATGCCTTACTACTGTCTTAAGTTTTTTTTGTGCAATTACCCTTTTGGTTGATTATGAATTCCTCTTTCTTTCACAGTGGTGTTTAATCCTACTCAAGAGCACCTGTAGCAAGCTGAACAATTAAATATGCAATAGCTTAAGTTATAAGCCAATAAAGCAAATATTTTAAGCTTTTAAAAATTTATTTTAATTCATTTTATTTTTACAATGTTTGCTTTCATTTTTATGTGTAGTCCCCATTGAATTTCCATCACCAGTTCACCCATGCATCGTCACCAAAGTCACTCTTCCCTGCAGGTAACTCTGATTTGTAGTTGTCTGTTTATTTTTGTTTTGTTGTTTTGTTATTGTTTTCCTTTGATCCCCTATAATCCTCCTATAAGTGAGACCATCCAGTATTTTTCTTTTTCCTTCTGACTTATTTCCCTGAGCATCATCCCTTCAAGTTCCATCCATATTTCTGCAAATGAGTCTAATTTATCTTTTTTGATTGCTGAATAGTATTCCGTGTGTATATATACAACATTTTCTTGATCCAGTCATCTATTTTTGGGCATTTGGGTTGATTCCATGTCTTACTATTATAAATAATGCTGCAATAAACATGGGGTGTATGTATTCTTTTGAATTGTTTTTGTGTCCTTTGGTTAAATCCCTAGGACTTCAGTAGACTGAAGAAGCTCCATTTTCAGTAGCTTTCCATAGAGGTTGGACCAATTTACATTCCCACCAGCAACGTAAGATAGTTCCTTTTTCACCACATCCTCGCTAACATTTGAGTTTGCTAGTTTTTTTAATATGTGCCATTCTTCTTGGCATCAGATGGTATCTCATGGTGATTTTAATTTGCATTTCCCTTATTATGAGGGATGTTGAACATTTTTTCATATGCCTGTTGGCCTCTTTGGCCATTTGCATTTCCTCTTTGGAGAAGTGTCTTTTAAGTTCTTCTGCCCATTTTCTGACTGGGTTGTTTGTTTTTGTTGAATTGTGTAAGTTTTTTGTAGAGCTTTGTGATCAATCTGTTATCAGTTGTATGGAGTACAAAAATTATTTTCCCAGTCAGTGGGGTTTCTCTTTGTTTTGGGTAATATCTCTTTTGCTTTACAAATCTCTGTAGTTTGATGTAGTCCCATCTATTTTCCTTTATTGTCTTTGCCTTAGGTGATGTGTCTTTAAAGATGTTGTAAAGCAAATACTTAGATTTAAAAAAAAACAAAAGCCCTCTCTTCCCCCTTAACAAAAAAACAAAAGATTAGCTCTTGACTGTGGCCAAAAAAATAACATATTTTTATTTCCAGTTCTCTAGGGCAAAATTAAAAATAATGACAGATATGGAGTAGAGGCTCTGTGTGGGCACTGGAGCAGGTGGGTGGGGCTTTCTGCCGATTCAGACATCCAGTCTTCAATTGGTGACTGCGGTGAAGGTGTGAGAGTTTTGTGCTGGCTGAGGAGCTGGGAGTTCACTTGGAATAGTTATCCTGCACAGATTTATTCGATGTTTATCATTCCTGGGCTATACTGTCACAGGGATCTGCACCTTGATGTGATACTTCATACTGTTGTTCTTGATTCATTAAGAAAATTAATATCAGTATTCATTTCAGGTAAGAAGGAGAGCTATATGTTGGCCCCTTTTAAAAAGTTCATCTTATTGAGTAGTTACATTCAAAATGATCACCTCAGATATTGGGTCTTCCCAAAGACCAATTAATGCAAGCTGAGCATTTGAGGAAGGGTTATTTGTGACTCAGTTCAATATTTTTTTTCCCCATATGTGGAGTATTTGATTCTTGGTTCCCATCTAAGACCTGTAATGCCATTTCTCTTATTTTTTAACTTATTATTAATATTTTTCAAAACCCTACAGACATAGAGCTGTGTACTTAATTGCATGTGTTAAAATGTTAGCAATTTTATGTCACAGAATTACCCTTGATAAGCATTTGTCACTCAATGACAGAAAAGAATACTAGAGGGTGCATGTTTAGGGGAAAGGTGAGGCAAAGGGGAAGTTCAGAGAAGGCTAGAAAGCGAGCATCAGAGAATGAGAAGAGGAAGAAGACCATGGTCACAGGGAGAAAAGAGGATGAATTTATAGGGGAAAGCCAAAAATGAGACTGTCCATGACAAGCTGAAGGGAAAAGAAGTTTGAATGGGTTAAGGGGGGTGGGGGGGAATGCAGAAATTGGGAAGAGAACAAGTCAACCTTAGAAACAAGAGGAAAGAAAATAATGAAGATGCAAGGGAGAAAAAGGAAAACAAATACAGAGAAGATAAAGAAAAAAGAACAGATGGAGACAAGAATAAGAAAACACAAGAGGCAGACAGGATTAAATTGGATACTAAACGTAGAGGACGAGAGATTCTAAGAGAAGAAAAATGATAACACTAGAGAAATCGAGTGTAAATGGATGTTTAGAGAGAAGAGATAAGAGGCCATCCAGTTCTGGTGGAGAGAATGATACCTTTAAGTTGTCATTAAATATTACTCAGTAGCCAAAACAGACATAAATGTTTACAAATCCCCAGCCCCCCAATTGATATAGTTTGGAGACTTTGCATTCACTAATAATTAGCTAAAGAGAAAAATATATGAAGCGTGGAAAAAAACCATGTGGGGAGACCACAGAGAGTTCTAGCCACAGGTGATGAAGAGATATATTAATGATATCAATTGGCAGTCATGTAATTATATCTTAAGGCACAACGTAAGATACAACGTAATGACTAAGGAATCACACCTTGGTCAGCTAGGTGAGCAGGGGGAGGAGGAACCAGAAAGAGTAAGAGAAAGATTTATTCCACTTTAGCCAGTTGTAGGGTAAATGGAAAAGTGTTCAGGCTTTTCTGTCCTGCCATTGGCATCAACCATGGACACCTGCATCCTGCACTCATGCCTGATGGCGGCACCTCCAGTAGGGTGTGGGCATGCGCAAGTGGGTGCACCTGGGCTGAGACACAGGCGCGTATGGTTGGCAGCAGAAAAGAAAAGAATAAGAACAGTCGAAGAGAGAGAGCAAGCAGCGGCTAGAGAGACCAGAGAGTGAAGATGCCCCGAAGGCTAAGAGACCTGCCAGCTTCCTGCCCACCCCCAACCTCTGGTCCCCCATTTCCCCTGCCCACAGTGTACCTGGTCACCTCTGATATAATGAAGCAATAAAAGCCTGAAAAAGGCACCGAGGGCTCCAGGACTCCTGCTTGACCCACCTGCTGGCATCATTGAGAACCTGTTCCAGGCCTTGCTGGCACCACACCAGTATAACCACTAGAAAGTATGACATGTGCTTCTCACTCATTCTAAGAAGACATGACAAAAACGTAAAATAACTCAAGATGAATTAAGTCCTCTCCTATTAGGAAATATTTAAAGATATATTCTGAGGGTGCATCTAGCTCAGGTTTGCGCTAGTGCTGCATTTTTGTTTTCAATATTTTAATGTTACAAGACAGGATTTGTGGGTTATCAGCAAATGGCTATGTTATTTCCAAGTATGCAGACAAGAATAGCAGTTGATGGCCATAATAATATACATTAAGTTGTGCATTTGCAGCAGGGTGAAGTTTTAAAAGGTTGGGCATTGTTCATAGAATAGGAATAAAAGCAAAAGTAATTCCCCTTACATTGTCTCCCTAGTGCTTTTGCTCTCTCCTCCTTCACACTTCCCCTGTTTCCTTGCTGTTTTCTGCAGTGCCATGTACAAAGTACATTCTATTTTTTTAAGATTTTATTTTTTATTTATTTACGCTTTTATTTTTTATTTATTTATGCATACAAGAGCTGGGGTGCATGCCAGAGTCCAGGGAGGTGAGAGGATTCACCAGAGACAGAGTCGGGAGGAAATAAACTGCTGAGGGGAGCAGCTGATGAGGCAGAAGAGGGCTGCTGCGCCATGTGGGTTACCTCCCTGGCCGGTGGCAGGGATCAAACTCGTTCTGCAGTGGCTGTGGTTTGCTTCATAATGTGTTGCTTAACCCTTTGCACCACCAGGAAAACCCACAAAGTACAATCTTAAACAACTTTCCATCCATAAATAATTGACTTAATTATTTGATAATCCAGAGGTTGTAAGCAATAACTGATTAGACATACAGGCAAACAAAACACAGAAATAAAAAAAAACAATGGAAGTAAGACAAGAGGAAAGGTGCACTTGGGGAGGAGAGATAAAAGAAGTGTGTAAAGATATTTTGAATAATTTTAATTTGAGTCAAAACTTGATAAGCATGTCAAAAAAAATGGAAAAGATACTATACCCAATATTGAACAGGCCCTAAAAGGATATGGTTTTGAATTATGTTTTTAAAAGAGCAAGGAGAAAGTAAAGAGAATTCAATACAAGGGAAAGTAAATAAAATCTTTATGTAGAGATGAAAGGAAACAATATTTAAGCTGGAGAAATCAATACTGATGATCAAATACAGCTTTTGTTTCAAAGCTCTAAGAAGAAGATTAGTCCTGCCTTAATCTACACAGGAGACTTATTTTACACATTTTTTTAGGTCCAGTGAGAAAGATTTGCAAAATAAAGTCCCTTCATGACACTTATAATAAATTCTTGAGGCACATTTCACCTTCAATCCCAACTTAAGCTAGTAAAACAAAATATTATTGAAAGACAAATAATGTCTGAACAGGATAGTTTAGGGAGGACAGAATAAATCCCAAAGTGGGGGCCTCCCTCCCTGGTGGCTCAAGGTGTTAAGTCACATCACTGTGAAGCAATCTGCAGCCACTGCTGCACAAGTTTGATTCCCAGCCAGGGAGCTCTGGCGCAGCAGACCTCTCCTGTCTTGCCCACTGCTCCCCTCAGCCTATTCTGCTCCCCTCTGAATCTGCCTGTACTGCCCCCACTCTATCTCTGGTGAATCTTCTCACCCCCTCCACCTCTAGCCTGTACTCCAGCTCTTACATGCATAAATAAATCTTTAAAAAAAATTTAAAGTGCGTAATTTTTTATCATTCATTCAACAAGCAGTTAAGTTTGCATTACCCACTAATGCTGGAGATAAGCAAGGTAGTAGTATTGAGGAATTTAGCCCAGATACTTTAATGGAGGGAGTTTAAATAGCATGTATTAGATATTGAGGTGCTGAATAGAGACAGTGGAGATTCAGTATGTTCTGGGCCATCCATTAACACTAGTTTTAACTGTGCAAACGAATGATAATTAACACCTAGATCTCTGAGACACTGCAAGAGAAGGGAGTTAGGGCTCTGGTAAGCTTAATTCCAAGCCAGGTGAGAAACAGAATTTAGACAGAGTAGATTCACAGCTTTGAAGAGTAGATTAAGCTTTGAAGCTTAAGAGGTCCTTGAGCCAAAGATTCTGACAGTAACACCAAAGAGAATAGCTCCAATTCAACATGACGCCCCTGAGAATGATTTGGTGCCAGGAAGTGCACGGAGCAGGTTCTCGATGATTCCGAGCAGATGGGTCAAGGAGGAGTCCTGGAGCCCTCGGTGGCTTTTTATGATTTTATTGCATCATTATATCAGGGGCGACCAGGTACATGGCAGGCGGGTGGGGAGGGGGGTGGGGGGAGGGGGGTGGGAGGAGGGGTCAGGCCCCCTAACCCCCCCCCCCCCAAGGCTCTCTTCACTCTTTCTGGGTGGTTGCGCCTTTCCTCTCCTCTTCTCCTGGCGTCCTCATGACGCTGCCCTTATACGCCCATGTCTAAGCCCAGGTGTGCCCACTTGTGCATGCCCACCTAGGCACGCGTGCATGACCGCAGGTGTCCATCATCACACCAATGGTGGGCGGGCGGAAAAGCCTGGTCACGTTTTCATTTACCCTACAAATGGAATATTAGTTAATGAAAGGACAGAATAATGAGTCTGATGAGAAAAAGAGACAACCTTCTCTAAGATAATAGACCACATATTTCATATTTAACAGTTAAAATTCTGTTCGTCATTACTAGAGGAAGACACAGCGGTATAAATGGAATCTGTGTCACATCCAGCAATTCTAAATGTGACTGTAACTTAAAGATGTTTTTGTGTTTTTTGCTGGTCTGTTGTGGGCACCCCTTTGGGTATCTTGTGAAGTTCCTGAGCTGAATCTAATGTGTGTCAAGGTTACAACTCTTTTTTTTTTCAAGTTTTATTTTTTATTATTTACATATTTTTTAATATAAATTTTTTAAATTTACATATATTTGACATCAATTGTAATCCCCATGTATTCCCCATCACCATCTCACCAGTGTACCATCACCTCAGTCCCCCGTGCTCCCATCTGCCCTCAACCCTCCCCCTCTTTCCTCCCCATCAAGTATCCCCAGTTTGTCTTTGTCTTTTCATTTTTGGTTTTTGTTTCTTTCTTGTTGTTATTATTATTATTATTATTATTGTTTCTATTCCTTCCCTTGATGTTTATTTGGTTCCCTTATATTCCTCCTAGGGGAGGAACCATCTGGTATTTTTCTTTTGCCTTCTGACTTACTTCACTGAGCACAATCCCCTCCAGATCCATCCATGTTCCCATGAATGAGTCTAGTTTTTCATTTCTGATTGCTGAGTAGTATTCCATCGTGTATATGTACCACAGCTTCCCGATCTACTCATCTGATTTTGGGCATTTAGGTTGTTTCCAGGTCTTACCTATTGTAAAGAGTGCTGCTATAAACATAGGTATTCTTTGAACTCTTTTGAGGATTCCTGCCAGTGGTGCTTCCACACCCCGACTAGAAGTCGAAATCTGCCTCACATTTCCTGAGGCGGGGCAGGGTTTGCTTCTGGGCAGGGACCTAATGGAGCAGCTGCGACTTTCCTCTTTACATAAAAGGAGGCTTGTGTGGGCGGGCTTCCCAGGTGCTCTTGTCAGCAGGTGTGGTTCCTACACCCTCAGTCCTGGCCTTAGGTGCTCTCTCTGGCTTTTCTGCAGTGTGAGGAGGACTAACGGCCCCTGCGGCTGTCTGGTCTGGTTTCCTGCTCAGCGGCCACTGGCTTCTCCCCACAGGGCACAGCCCGGGCCTCCGCAGACCAGCCCTCTCCACATGGAACCGAGAGGTAGGCTCCAGGTTTGCTCTCAGGCCCTGCCACTCCCACCACACGTGCTGCAGGCTCTGGAGCAGGCTGGACCTTTCCACTTAAGGAAGCAGTGTGCCAGCCATTTTGTCAAGGCTGCTGCTTCCTCTGTTAAGGATATGAACGGCCATCTTTCACCTGCAGCTTTTGTCTTGGACTTTCCAGCAGTCACTGTTTGGGGTAGGACAGATTGTGTCAGTCATGTGCTGGCCTAAAAACTTCTCTGCCTCTGTGTCTCTCTGTATGTCTCCGTTTGTGCCTGTCTCTCTCTTCCTGCCTCAGCAGCTTGCAGGTGAGGACCCACCACTAATGGGTGTTCTCTTTCACCCCGCGTTTGCTCAGTTCCATACACAATTCAACTTTGCTCATTTATGTGGTAATAGTATAATAAATAGAAGTAGCCACATCAGTTTGCTGTGGTAATAAAATGAGTTAGTGTATAAAGAAAAGATGAAGAAGTGTCTTTGATGCTACAGCATTTTCTATAAATGTTCAGTATTTTTTTTTAAGATTTATTTATTTATGCATACAAGAGCTGAGATACAGGCCAGAGGATTCACCAGAGACGAGTGGGGAGCAGGACAAGCAGATGGACTGAAACACACTGCTGAGGGGAGCAGCAGGGAGGCAGGAGAGGTCTGCTATGCCACGTGGGTCCCTCCCTGGCTGGGGATCGAACTCGCGCGCTAGAGTGGCTGTGGCTGCTTCACAGTACAGTGCTCAACCCCTTGCGCCACCAGGGTGGCCCTAAATGTTCAATATTATGGGAACTGTTTGTCATTAGTAAACAGGAGGGAAGTGCTTTAAAAAATGGGTAACTGATCCATCCCCTTCCCGTTCAATAAAAGAGGAATTGATTAGAACAGGCAAGGGAGTTAAGTGATTTTTTTTTTAAAGATTTATTTATTTATGCATACAAGCACTGGGGCACAGGCCAGAGGTGTGGGGGGGTGAGAGGATTCACCACAGAGAGCGGGGAGCAGAACAGGCAGATCAACAGAAGTACACTGCTGAGGGGAGCAGCGGGCACAGCAGGAGAGGTCTGCCACGCCATGTGGGTCCCCCCCTGGCTGGCAGCAGGGATCGAACTCGTGCTTCAGTGGCTGCGATTTGCTTCGTAGTGCGTTGCTTAACCCACTGCGCCACCAGGGGAGGCCCGGAGTTAAGTGATATTAAGAAGCAGGTGTTTGTAATTAAAGGATAGGTTATTGTCTACTGTTAATGCAGATAATAAGATGCTTTTTTTTAGTTTCAGAGGAAGGATAATACATATTTTCTTCTTCAGGATCTCATTTAAAGTAACATCATTTTCGTATAAATATAGATCAGAGGAAATTTTTATGTAGTATTTTTAGATGCTAAAGAATTGATAGTCAAAGTGGGTCTTTGGTTGTAAAAGAATTTCTGTAAATAATTATCTTTAGAGTTTTAGTTTCATATTTTATAACAACTCAACAAATTAAATCTTCTAATGTAAATTTCCATTTTACTATTTGCCCTTAAAAAAGTTTTCAGATGTTTGGCTATTATGTTAAAGGAAGAATTGATAAGGTTGTTAAAAGGAGCTTTTTAAGTTTTTCTAAAATATTATGAAGAAGGAATACAAATGAACAAGAATCATCAGAAAATATTTGCATTATTTCCACATGCCTTGTCTATACCTTTCCATGTGCTTTATGCTGTGATTGTTCAGGGAAAGTAAAATTAACCCAAACTTCAAGTTTTTAGCACTTTAGAAGATGAGATAGTGATAATGTTAATGGGAAAGTTGTTTAGTATTTAACATATTTTCTGATGATACTTGCAATTTATTTTTGGGAAATAAAAG
This sequence comes from Galemys pyrenaicus, assembly GCA_019455555.1. Taxonomy (NCBI): domain Eukaryota; kingdom Metazoa; phylum Chordata; class Mammalia; order Eulipotyphla; family Talpidae; genus Galemys; species Galemys pyrenaicus. The sequence goes on along the minus strand of JAGFMF010011484.1, from coordinate 3,697,619 downwards.
GAGAGGCTGGGAGGGGACTCATATATCATAGCGGACCTCTCCTGCCTCGCCCGCTGCTCCCCTCAGCAGTGTATTTCAGTCGATCTGCTTGTTCTGCTCCCCACTATGTCTCTGGTGAATCCTCTCTCCTCCCGTGACTCTGGCTTGTACCCCAGCTCTTGTATGCATAAATAAATAAATCTTAAAAAAAGTAAGAAAAAAAAGAGAGGCTGATATAAACAAGGGCAGTGGGTTGAATAGTGTGATTTGCAAGATGAATGGGTTTTGAATTATTAAGCTCACAAAGTCAGGAATGACTAGTAATGTTGCAACCATATTTTAACCACTACAATTAGGAGGAAGTTTATTTTGCATTTTACCTTTTTTGGCATACATTTAATTTTAGTAATAGATTGTATTATGGTGAAAAGTTGTGTGTATTTTCTTTGCTCTTGATTTGATTGTGTACCATTGCTAGAACCATTTGCAATTATCCATATTCAGTGGCCCCAGAGTTTGCAATTAAATGTCATCAGAGTTATTTGCTTTCATCAATCCCAATATGACTCATGAAATAAACCATGTGTCTCTTTCTGTTGGTGAGGTCCAACTTATAATTGCATATGGTTTTTGACTATTCATATTTTCTTTATTATGAATTGCTTATTTGGCTCTTTACTAATTTTCTTGGATTTGTTCTTATATGTAAAAGGTATGTTAGCAAACTCCCACCAAACACATCATTTTCTCTTTATGCTCTTTAGGTATATTTATGTAAATCGTACACATATACTAATTCAGTGTTTTGCTGTGATTCTTCTATCATAAGAAAATTGTACACAGATCTGTACTCAGGATTTTCTCCCACAACCCTTCTAAGACCTGGGATTTATATTATTATTTTCCTGTTAAAAAGGTTCCTCCACCCCAAGCACCTAGAAATATTATAGAACGTTGTAAGGTAGAAATTATGTTAATACGTTCTGTCAGGGATTTTGTCTGTTTTGGTTTAAGAATATATCACCATGTTTTTAAACATGTAGAGAACGTTCTGACAATGTAAACCATATCACATTGGTCAATGTAGCAGCACCGATTTTTGGTGGCTTGCAACAGCAAATAGTTCTTTCTCATGCATATTAGTGTTGTCTGGAGAGCTACGCTCTTCATCTGGAGTTGAGTGAGTGGTTATGGATGACCCGCTGCGTTTAACTTCTGGACCAGGAGAAACTCTCCTTATAGCAATTAAGGTGGATCAAGAGGGTAACTCTACTGTATAAGAATATTTCAAATCCCCTGGTGCTAGACAAGTAAAAACCCTTTGGTCTTGGCAAATCAGGACTGGATCCCAAGTAAAAGGTTGAAAAAGGATTTTTTGTCTTTTGGAACAGAATTGAAGACAGTGAGGGTAGGCATAGGGTGGGGGAAAGAAGTAGGCCCAATAGTCAATTTAATCTGTACACACCTAAACATACCCACAATCATATATAAATGTATGTATATTCATAAATATACATATATATTACATATGTATATGTGTCTAAGTACATATGAATGCAAATAAAAACAATGGTAGAATTTGTTGGTTGTCAGATGCATAGTCATAGCTTTTGGAGATACTCTCCACCCAGTAAACTCCCTCTGTGAAGAGTAAAATTAGCACTTCTATGCCAAAAACTAAAGAATTCATATCTCAATGACAGATTGTTCCAAAACATTTGCGAGAAAGTTAACTGTGTTTGTGTAACTGAGACAAATCTTCTGTAGTGATGGTTCCTTTATTTTTTTAATATTTTTATTTATTTATGCATACAAGAGCTGGGGTACAGGCCAGAGTCCAGGGAGGTGAGAGGATTCACCAGACAGAGTGGGGAGCAGAATAGGCAGACTGACTGAAACACACTACTGAGGGGAGCAGCGGGCGAGGCAGGAGAGGTCTGCTGCGCCATGTGGGTCCCCTCCCTGGCTGGCAGCAGGGATAGAACTCATGCGGCAATGGCTTCATAGTAGTTTCCTTCATAGTGTGTTGCTTAAACCTCTGCGCCACCAGGGAGGGCCCAGTGATGGTTCCTTTAGTCCACTAGGATTTTGTCAAAACTAAACTAATTTATCTGTCCCTGTTCAAGTGATCATAACAGGTAGAAATCTTGTATCAGTCAGGCATCTCCATTGGGTCTTTGGTTTGACTTCCCTTTTTTCTACTTAAGTTTGGAGATAGAAGACTTGAACAATATATTTATTATGCAGTGTGTACTCAGTGCTGTTAATTTGATCAAACTTTTTTAAAGATCTGTGTTGAATCATCAGTTGCATTGGTATTTTATACAGTCACAAATTTGGGGAAGAGTTTTCTATAATTATATGTTCTCCAATTATTTTTACATTATACTCTATTAAAGCTGGGAGGCACGTAGATTATACACATCACACATACAAACATACACAGCACCTTTGATCTAATTAGGAGCATGTAGATTAAAGTGGTTACGCAGAGGTTAAATGTTAGCCATATAATCATAGACTTTTAAAAATGCATCAAGTGATCAACTTAGAGCTAACTATTTGGTGCCAAGAAAAAAATCCTAAAGAGCTTGCCAAGGAGCCAGATGCTCCTACTGCTAAATTATCTCCTGCAGGTTGGCACGGGCATCTTACAACCGGCACACCCACAGGTAGGGCACACACCACACTGCCGTATGGTTTGAGCTAATTATTTAAAAATAGTTTGCTTCTTATGGAGCAAATGCAAATACTCGGTGTACGTTCATTTCATTCTCCTAGGGAGAATTTTCTTTTTTTGATGAGGCATAAGACAAAAAATAATATGTGTGAAATAGATTTGCTTAATCTAAATAAGTAATTAGATAAAAGTGGCATATTCATCAGTGCCAGCTCTTCCTACCATTGTTTATGATTTCCCTTCACTCAGCCCTTTTTTGGAAATTGGTTTATAGGACTCCAACAAAGTGGGTGAGACATTGAAGTTTAATCATCAATATGTTATGTACTGTGCAGCCTCAAAACAAAGAAACAAAAGCACCAGGTTTTGATTTGCAATCAATGGAAGCATTTTAGTATATTATGGACTTTTCCTCAGATGAATGCTTAAAGTATGAAGAAACGGGTATTTAACTGAATGCATGAGATTGAATATGCTGTGTTATTTTAATGACAGTTAAAAATCGTTGACAGGTTTTCTGTTATTCCTGCCTTTCTCCAAAGAGCATTTTGAGATCTATTAAATGCATGACCAACAATCCACCAAAGCCACTGAACTTAAGAACAAATTATTAGGATATTAAGGAAAAAGTAAACAATCATGTGGCTTTAGTTTCTCTACAGTGACTATACTACTTATTTTTAAATATGTCAGCAGTCTTTCAAAATACTGGCTTTTTTGATGTTTAAACATAGAAAAATTTTTGAACTAATTTTTATTTTAAAAATTTCTCATTTCTTAGATTTTGTGGAGTACTATGCCAATAGACAAAGAATTAGGAAGAACATAAAAACATTATATATGGTACATACAGAAGAGCTAAGAAAATTTGCTATAAACATATGTTTTTGATGTATTAGAAAAATATTTTCTAATGTAGGTGGCAGATATATTTTGGAGAGGATTTTGACGACTGAAGGAATCTAACAAGCCTCATAACAGCAAATTGTACTGATGATAATAATTGGGTTATAGAGTGTAAAGATATATGAAAACCCCCAATTTAGTTTTCTTCTAGGCAATTGAAAGTTAAAAGCAGAATTTACTTCATTTGCCAAGTGTGTTCAAGAACATATTGAAATAAAATGGAAAAGTTTAGATATTTACATGGTTGTATTAATATATTTGTATCACTATTTAGCCAAGGTTTTTCAGTTAGAAGTATTAAAATAAATACAAGACATAAAGAATCAATCTCCATCAAAAAAATATAATGGATTGTCATTTCCTGGCTATACTTGATGTAAGCCGCAGTAATTTTTGTAATGTCTCAGAGCGTATGTGTCCATATATGCATATATAAAATAGTATATAAAATATACAGCCATGTAAAATGTTTACCTGTACAATATGCAATTTGTAATCATCTAAATTTAAAATGAGTTCATATTTTATATGGGTGCTGTGCAAACATAGGTGCATCTGTTAAGAATTTATGTTTCCATGTAATCATGTGATATCTAACCAAAAATCAAGCACTACGATAATAAGCATATCTAGGTATGCATGTATAGGTTAAATGCATTAGAGAAACAGCTGCCTGGGGGAAAACAGGAATGACTTTTAAAAAATTATTATTCTATTATTAAACCAATAAGTGCCAGACTTTGAATAAATTTTTTAAGTAGAGGATGATTTTGTTTAGCCAGACTGAAACTTTTCCCTGGAGACCTTGTTTACCAGGAAGAAATCTGGGTGGGAAAGTATCAGCAGCTGGCATGATAATGAGTCCACTTCACGGCAAATGAGTTCGTTATTATTCCATTCCTGCAGTCTTATAATTCACAGTTGCATGTCACTTATACATAAATAAAAAATAGGTATTATATATAGCTAGGCTCTGGCAATCTACAAGAACAACATTTACAAACATAGAGACAAATTGGGAAACGTGCAAATGGAGCCAGATGATAATGGAAAAATACTTTTTAAATATTCGTGAAACAGTCCTTGTAACTTAAAAAAAAATCAGAACCAGGAACAAATCTGTATGAATTCATACTTTCCAACTTGGGATTCAGCTGTTTTATCGCTATATCAACCAGAGTTAGGAAGAAAATGTGTTTTCTCAGGAATTATTATCTTCTATGAAAGAGAATCTTATATTGGCACAACATGAAAAATCACTCCACTTATGCATAATTAATTAAACTTAACACTAATTGGAAATAAATTTCCATTTCTTAAAACTTCCTGACTTTAGCATATTTTGGACTGAATTTAGAAATAAATAATAGGGAAGAGGGTATTAAATTCAGTAATAACCAGATTTGGCAATGCACCACTCCTTTGAGACAGAATAGTGAAGAAGTAAATATCAAAACATTCACAACTGATAAAGACTTTGGAAATTTAAACTCTTTAAACACAAGTTATACCCAAAATGACTTTGATACAATGAAAATAAAATGTAAATTCAAGTATATACCATATGCATTGAAATATAATGAAGATGGATTTCTTACGAAACGTATAGTATTAAAGTTAGAGATGGATATTATCAAACATGCAATAGTAAAAGTTCAAGTACTTTAATGTAAATGAAAGTAAATCAAAATAGGAGACAGTTCATTTAAGATACCCATCTCACATATTGGTAATGTGCTTTGCTGTTAATAATAGAAAAACAAACTGAATGGAAGGACCATTAACTGATTTAAAAAATTAAGTGCAAAAGTAAAAGATGTAATGATAAATTTAGAAAGTCATGAAATATTCACTTTGAAAATTTAGAAATTGTCTAAATTTACATGTAAAAATTTAGAAGCTTAGAAAGCTGTTGAACTTGATAGCAGTACATTAGAAAACCAATGTACATACATGCGTGTTTCCAGAGTGTGGGCCAGATAAAAAGTTACAAGAGACTTCCAGTGGGGAGGAAAATGACTCAAGAGCTATTAAAACATTTTTTTATTAAAGATTTATTTATGCATACGAGCACTGGGTTACAGGCCAGAGGTGGTGTAAGAGCATCCACCAGAGACAGAACAGGCAGAATAATTGAAACACGCTGCTGAGGGGAGCAGAGGGTGAGGCAGGAGAGGTCTGCTGCGCCATGTGGGTCCCCTCCCTGGCCGGAGGCAGGGATTGAATTCGTGCTACAGTGTCTGCATTGGTGCCATAGTACATTACTTAACCCATTGTGCCACCAGGAAGGCCCCCCCTATTAAAATATTTTTAAATGTACATTTTTTTTTAGCTTGGTGAGTTAAATTTATATTAGTGAGAATTTTTGTAAAATAGAAACCTGGTTATGTAAAAATTATAGTTTTAGAAACTATAATTGCTTAATTAGAAAAATGAAATTTTAAAGGTGTTGTTCAAGATCAAATTATCCTTGCCTAAAAATAAAATTATATTTATTAAGTAAATTTTTACTTTCATTAGTTTTTGATAATTCAAATCTTTGAGTGTATCACCAAAAAAACTGAGGACATCGGAAATGAAGACAACAACCACATTAATCTGAAGAGGATCAGAGATTACAGTGCCTCTTTTGGAATCATTTCAGGGCGCATAATTGGAGAGCAAGGCATATTGTACTAAGAGAGGTACAGATAAAATTCAGGAAATATAACAAAAGCTTAATATCAGGAGACATTGATGTAAAAAAAAAAAACAATAAACAAACCTGAAACAATTACCAACAATTCATTAGTAATTGCCAACAGTGCACAAATTTTTAAAGAATAAAATGAAGGACTATCATAACATGGCATAAAGAAGACATGTTTTAGATTTATATAAATGGGATTTAATTTATATAATTAGATTTAATTTATATAAATGGGAGATTTATATACATATATACATACACACGTATATGTATATAAACATTTCCAAGTATGACATTATTTTTGGTTTATAATAACTTAAAATTGTTGCTGGTACAGAATCTCTCTCCAAGGAGGTGGAGAGGACGTTGTTTTGATCTCACAGAATAACATAGCGTAATGGTGAACGCATTAGATGCTTGTTTACTCGTAATTGATGGAATCATTTGAAGAACTGCACTTAACAGGAATTCCCACTCTTGGACTCAGAGTCTCATGATTGCAATTGTCGTTTGTACACTTCACATACCTCTACCACCTCCTGGTTCTGGTTCAAGTATCTAATTAAAAGTTCCTCAACACAATTTTATCTAGAGCACAACAGCTACACAAGGATCAGTTGAAAGTGGCTGGAAACTCATCATAGGCTTACTGAATAATTCTATCTCTGTCTATCTTTCTGTCTATCACCTGTATCCATGTAATTGAATCTGTTTGCTCTAGAGAATTCATGGACCCCTTAAATGGACTGAAATAGACAAGTCTGATCATTCTCATCTATTTCTTACATCATTGTCTTCTTTGAAATACTCCTTTATATCATGTGCATTTTATGAAAAGTAAAGAGACTTTTCATCTTAGACGTCTTAGCAAGTTCCTTAGAGACTAAACAGCACTTGCCTCCACTGATAAATTCCAAACCCTGTTCAGTTCCAGCAACAGCAGTGAGCTACCCATCAGCCTGTCCTTCTCTGGTGCTCCTCATTCTAAATTAGTGGGTCTAGGAAACTGGTACTAAATACGAGCTTTAGAAGTTGTCTAAACAGAAATCATTCTCTGTTACAAAACAGACACAAATGTCATGCTGCATTCTGTGCTGCACTGGAGATTTTCCTAGCTGACCAGACAGCCTGGCATTTTATGGTTGATTTTGTGACCCACCATGATGCAAATGGCAATCCTCAAAGACTGGAAAATCTTTTCAATTTTTTTTTGGTGATGCAAACTCTGCAAAGTTTATAAGTATGTAATATGTCCTCTGTGATAAAATATGTGACATGAGTTTGGATAAACTCTGGTATCATTTGAAATCATGAAATACAAAACTCCCTGCAAACATCCAGCTTCGTTTTATAGATGCACTCACACCATATGTTACTCACTTGGGATATCCCCATAGAGTTTTTGCTGCCATGGCTGTTTTCCATTCTTCTACTCAGAAAAGCAAAAGAGAAAAAAAGTGAAGAAAACACTTAAATAGGAAGAATATAAAAGCCACCAGGTACACCTGCTAGGAGTAACATTTTCAGTCAACAATAACATATTGAGCTACTGTGAGAGAACCTTGAGTGGAGATGCTCAAGACTGAAAAATTGTATTTCCTCCAAATATTTTTTGGGCTCCAGAGAGTAAATAGTCAACTCCTTCCAAACTGTTGGGGATAATCTTTGATTCATACAATTGTTTCTTTCTTCTGAAAATGCATTCAATACTCAGGATGACAACACAGAGTAACTCCAGAAACTGTTTTTGTTTTTTGTTTTTACTTTGAGGCTTACACACTAGAGTTTCACAGTCCTCATTGTGAACAGGGATTTCAGGCTGACTGAATCGACTCCATCTTATGCCACAGATTACATCTTACAAAACATCTGACTTAAAAAAAAAAAAAAGCTATTTGCTGCCTGGATGGAACCAGTTTTAGCTAGACACAGCCTTCGCCAAGAACTTTTCAAAGATACTTTTCAAATTCTATTTTTCAATGTTGTAACATTGCCATACAGCATTATACAACTTTCAGGTATACATCCTTCAGAATTCTCAATACTGCCCCCTTCTTATCATTATCCATGCCTTTTTCTTCTTCCCAAACCAGAGCTTTTTGAATAGAAGTCAATGCCCTGTAAGGGGTTGTCATCTCTAACTGATAGTAATTTTTGCCATTCTTTTTTCCCCTGACTATTCCTACAGAACCCCCTTAAAGAAAGACCCTAGCAGAACACAGGCTGAGCTCTGAGTTTGTACCCCCTAACTTGCAAATCAAGACCCACCCCTCCCTAAATAGAAATGGTGTTGCCAGAATGGCAATGGAAGAGTTTTCTTGTCCCAACAGGAACTTCTGACACTTGACCAGAAGGACGACATGCCAAGAATGTCCAGGGCTAAGAGTGTGAGACTGAAGCATGCCGGGAACCTCAGGGACCCGTTCAGATGGCACCAAAGGGAGCAAGGAGACTCTCACTTCATTGCACAGGAGGTACAGTGACTTTAAAAGGTTGATTTTAAAAATATCTTAAAATGACTTATTTTTTAAAAAATGAATTTAGTGGTAATCTCATCTTGTGTTTTTGCAGAGTTCCTTACCCTGACATTCTGGGAGTGGAACTCTGAAACCTATTTTCAGTGTGCTGTTTTGTAGATTCCAAGGTTTATGCTACCAGGTGCTTAGTGAAGTCCCAGAGAATGGAGCTTTATATTGGGATTTTTCTAATTGGAAATTAGTAGAGCACACCCATAATTAGTGGCAGGAGGTGGTCTTGCCCCTGATACAAGTGATCTTGTAGTTGTGAACTTGAACATTTATAAAAGTAGAAAGGAAATTTTTTTTCACCATCAACGGAGCCACAAGACAAAGGATATTTCTGATCATTTCATTCACTTGTAATTGCCCCAGAGTCTACACAGAGACATATTATTATATATGGAATATAACAAAGGACTGTGTCTTAATAAATATTGGCAGGAATTTGTGGTTTGATATGAAAGTTTATCTATACTAAGATATATGAGAAATCTATAAATAAAGTATGGTTGGAGTTGTGGCAGATGGCCAATTATAAGGCTTTAGAAAAGAAAAATAATAGCAAAAGTAATTTCTGTGTAATGATTTAATGAAAACATTTTGTGGGGTAGACTATTTCCTTAGTTCAGAGATACACTTTCAAGTGACATGTTTGATACAATGCTTTTGTTTTAGACAAAATCTAAGGGACTATAGGCCTTTAATAGCTAAATTTGACAACCCTTCAAATGGTATTTTATCCTCAAAGCTATACATCAGCATTGATAGACCACAAAATTACCTAAATACAGAATTTTGGACATAAATGGAGCTGTTTTGAGAGCACATAAAATATACCTGTTAGTTATCTCACCTTTCATATTAACTTCCCAGCAGCATATTAAATTGTAAAAACATAGTCTGTAAGATAGGTCACAGAGGTCAAAGAGTGGACTGTAATACAGGTACGGTGACATACGTCTGAAGAGATGTGACCCCTACCTGTGACCCACACATGTTGTAAACTGATGTTGCCTCAGTAAAAAATAAGAAAAGACAATAAGTATCTACAGGGAGTTAATGCTGGGCAAAGCGAGATCTTCATTCTCCAATACTGAGCTTGGATTGAAACACTAGATGATCCACTTTACACTATTGTACATAAACTTGCTTTCATTTTCTTGCAAAACACATATTCCTAACAATTATTGATCTTCTCATATAGGCCAGATTCTGTTCTAGGTACTTTAAAGGTGTAGCTCATTAATAGCAACTCTGGTCATGTTATTATTATCTGCCTTTCATATAGCAGGAAACTCAAGCTCATAGATTAAATTCTTTACTCAAGGATGACATTTGATATTTACTCAAGAACTGATGTTTGGTCATTCTTTCAATATTGCAATTATTTTTATTATTTAACTATAATTACAATAAGAATGCAAAAAAATTGTAACAATTATGTATACTTTCATTTTTATTCATGCATACAAAATTTATTTTTATTTATTTTTTATTTATGCATGCAAGGTTTATTTTTATTTATGCATACAAGAACTGGGGTGTAGGGTGAAGGAGTGAGAGGATTCACCAGAGACAGAGTGGGGAGCAGAACAGGCAGATGGACTGAAATACACTGCTGAGAGGAGCAGTAGGTGAGACAGGGGAGGTCTGCTGTGCCGTGTGGGTCAGCTCCCTGGCTGGATGTTGAACTCATGCTGCAGTGGCTGCTGATGGTGTCATAGTGCTTAAACTTAACCCGTTGTGCCACCAGAGAGGTCCTGTAAATTGTTTTTAGTCCTAACTAGTGACACTAATAAAAGGGCAGGTGGCCACAGAACTTTCTGTGGGTCATGTTGGAAATAATTTTCTAACTATAGTTCTTATTTTCGTTATCTGCTAAAATAATGCCCTCACATGTTATTGAATTGATTGCTTTCTTTTCACATTTGCAACTGTAAATTACTATAAGATAAAAGCCAAAAAGAGGAAAAGGCTTTTTCATTCTTATCCAACTACTTGTCATGCACATGCAATAAAACATATTTTATCTATTTCACTTACATGTCAGCCAACCAGTATGCTGTCAGATCATTTTGGAAAGAGTTCGGTGCAATATTATAGTAAATACAGTTAGCTAATATTCAAGTTAATGGAAGCATTGCTTTATCATCAACTCCTGATATGAAAATGTAAATGATAAACATTTTCTTCTCTGGGTGTTATATATATATATCTTTTATACATAATATGACAATGTATATTGCCTATGTATTTTTATTCCAAAAATGTTATGTATATTCATCCAGAGGAATGGCATATCATTGATAACTGTCAATCATTTTATTGGTGATATGAATAGAAATTTTGCATCAATAGAGTAATATCTGATTATGCAGATAATAGTATCTGATGATGTGTATGCTTTACAGAATATTTTAGATGACTCTTGAGAATGTAATAACTTTTTAAAATGGAGACTTTTTAAAAGAAAACGGCACTTGACCTAACTTTTGAAACCAGGGAGGATAAAGCTATCCATATGATGATAATCAAATGCCAATCAAAAGCTGCAGATTCTGCCCCAAGTTAAGCATCCTTCTGATCTCAACTAGTGTTCCTTCTCAATACCAACAATCCTTTCATTCTTGAAAACTGAAGTTATGCTTATGTGAATCATTTACATATTTCTAAGTGGGAGTGCTAGACTAAGAAAGAAAATAAAATTGTGAAAGCTTTCAATCTCAAACTAGATTTATTCTATTGATAAAGACAACATGAAAGACTATACACATAATTCAAATATCCTTTTTACATTGAAATTATTTAAAAGCATTCTCTAAAGTCAAACTGGAAAGTAGATGATTACGTTTAAGGCACACAGTTTGTATCAAATGAAAACATTTCCTTGATGGAGAAATTATTCATTACTTTGCACATTTATTTATCATTTGGGTGAGAAGGATTTGTAGTCACTGGACCAGAATATGATATTTTCAACTGGAGCATTTAAAAAAACACAAAGTCTGAGCATGACTTTGAATTTAGAGAACCTGAGGTTCATGTATGAATCAAATCAGTGTGTTGTAGATCAAGAGGGACTGAGGTGATGGTGCACTGGTGAGATGGTGATGGGGAATACATGGGGATTACAATCAATGGCAAGTATATGTAAATTTTAAAATATTTTAATAAAAAAAAAGAAAAACAGGAAGCAGAACAAAAGTTAAAAAAAAACACACTTATCCAATAAGAGAAATTTGATGAATTTTGTCCACTGTTGTAAATACAGTTCCCACAAGTCTGTCTCCAACACAGTATATGTGATTAGTATCTTAATATTATTCATATTATTTAGGGAAGCAAAATATAAAAATTGAGGGGGATAATGGCCTCCTTTCTCCAAGTATTTCCTGATGATAAGAATATAAGGTAAACATTTAAACAACTAGAATCAAAGTTGGTTTACAAAAATGGTAAGCATACGTGGTTGAGGTACTGAAATTTTCAGCTCAGACTAGGAAAAGCACCTTGGAACTGTACTATGTAGCCAGTCCTAATGGAAAGTGTGATATTTTAGCTTGATCTAAAAGATTGAACCTATTTATGTAAGTGAGACTAAAAGGGAAGAATAATATTTACACATGGGAACAAAGAGAGGCATGATGTTGTGGGGGAGGGAAGGGCTAGATTAACAAAGACAGTGATCGTAGACAGGAAGGAGAAGATTCCTTGAACCCAATTATTACGAATGTGACTTCAGTGCTCTCTGGACAGTTTGTCAAGGACCTTGAATGGTAGGTTCAGAAGCTTGGGCATTATGATAAGGATTTAGAGGTTATTTAACCTTTTCACTGGAGAATCGCTTAGTAAGAGTAGTAATTTTAAAAATGTTATCTAATAAATATACAATCATAGTTAGAGGAGAGTTAGAAAAGCAGGGGAACAATTCAGAAATGTTGTCATGAGATAAATAAAATATTTTTAAAACAAATTAATGCTATTTCTTTCCTGTTGCAAACAAGTGAAGTTCTAGAGAGAAGGGTGTGCTAGGTGATTGAAGCTTTGTGCGCCCTAGCCCAAGTGCAGCAACTAATTGGCAGGGGTAGGACAGATGAAGCATGGACCCTCTCATTCCACTCAGAGAATGAGGGAGCTGGATTCTCAAAGGGAAGCGCAAGCTTTCTGGGTCTTGGGAGATCTGGGCTGCCCAAGGGGGTGGCAGGAGGGTTCCGTGATGGGAAACTTAATTCCCTGGGTATTGGAGTTCCGCTATTTAGATCTTTACAAAAATGTAAAATAAAGCTTAAATCATTCTGACAAAATTCTGAGGATTGGACAGGAATGGGGATCAATGAAATATGAAAACAAAGGACTATCATGAATTGAATGGATGCTCAAGGTAGCAGATAAATAATATTACAAATGAAAGACGATTATGTCAATGATTTATACAGAACTGAAGTAGTGGGTGAAATTTTACCACTTAATGCTTCTTTAGGAAATATACCTAGATAAGGATCTTGTGTATACACTTAAAGTGCATGCTACCTTGTCAAAAGAAAATTTCTTTTCAGTAAAAAGAGGGGGCAGAAAACTGTTTTGTACCTACTCCAGGCTCATTTTTAAAAAAAAAAATAATTTCCAAGGTTTAAGCCTTGACATTTTCTAAGTAATTGTAGCATTTTTGTATAACGTATAATAACAATATGCAACCATGAACCATGTCAGAAGTTCTTTACAAATTAAATAGTATTTTCAGTGTAAATGTCCTAATGGATCATTAGTATTTTCTCCTTTAGAAAAGAATCTATATATTGAAACAGTTAGTGAATATCTATTCTGGCTATGATTGCAATTAATGGCATTATTCCAGATGTCTTGAAAAGGTATATTGAACCACACACAACTTTCAAGGTGAAGATGTCATATTCAAATTGTTAGTATTTTTAATTTACACAAAACTATTACTTATGACAAAAATAATGTATAGATACTGGAGTAAGTGGGATCCAGAAAGTTTCTAAAGTAAAAAAAAAAAAGAAAGTATTACAAATTGATTTTCATTTTAACTGCACTTGTCAGCTGGGATGATTTCCTGTTTTAAAAGGTCTGTTAGAACAAAACCTAGCTTGTAACCAGCCATTCTGATCCAGTTTAATGTTGTGGGTCATTGGGTTTGAAGGTTAGCCTCAGTGCCTATCTATGAGACTAATCCAATTGAGGCATTAAATCTATTATTCATACTTTTAATCACAATCAAAAGAGAATTAATTTAGGAGTTTATATTAATAGAATTTGGGTATATGAAAGATACATTTCTCATTTTTCTTTAATAATGTGTGATTTCTTAGGCTATGTGAGGCACAGTACTTTTTGGTGGGCCCATTCTGATGAGCTATGAGACAGAAAGTCTCAAACTGAGGTAATAGAGGTGAAATTTGCTAGGAAGTGAGAAAGCTAATTATTCAGAAATACCATCAGGTCACCTTGCTTATAATTCTCAAGCATGTCCCCGGTGCATAAATTACCAATGCATAGTTCATGTTCAATATCGGCCAATCTATGCTGAATAAAATGTTAGCTTTTACAGTCATCTAAGCCAGACTATTTTCAGAGCTATGGTCATAAATAATGGAGCAAGATGGATAAGCAAAGGAGTCACACTCCTTCTCATAGCTTGTCACACCTCTCATTGTAACTGCCCCTTATTTCATCTCGTTTGTGAATTCTATTTCCCTTTCTCATCTTTAGTTCTGCGGAAGAAATGTGCATTACACGGTACAGTATTAGGACCATTTGGAATGCGGTAGTTAATAAATTTTAAAATGTTGAGATAGAAAATCGAGGTTATGGAAGACTTCTCCACTAAAAATGCATGATTTAATATTCCAAAATATTTTATAGAAATCTCTAAAAATGTTTAATATCATTTCTCTGCCTACAATTGTAAACAGACTTTATAATAATGTATCATTTATGTGTGTGGAATAGGTTGGACAATCAGTAGATTAACAGTAATTCTTACTCTTGGAACACTCTCATTAGTTTATGTTTGGCCCACTTTTATTTATTCATTTGTTTAATTTGTTACTTTCTGTAAACACCTCTGAAAGTGGGATCCTAATGATTCCCAGCTGTTCCCTCACCCTCCCTAAATCTGAGTTAGTCATTGTCCTGCGTTTTATCATTTCCTTTGCTACCAATTTATAAGACTTAATTTGTATCTATTTCTATTGCTAAAATGTAGGCTTGTGATTCAGTCGTATGTGGCAATTTGAAAAGTTGATAAACATGCAATTTTTATTTAATATATTTTATTGAGATATAATTGACATACAATATTGTATAAGTTAAATATGTATTTATTTATTTTTATTAGATTTATTTAATTGTATTTGACATCATTTGTAGTCCCCAGGGAGTTCCCACCACCATTTCACCCATGCACCATTACCTCAGTCCCTCGTGCTCTTTATGCCCTGTCTTTGCTCTCCCCTTCCTACATCCCCCCATTATCCCTTTGGTTTATCTTTGACCTTTTGATCTTGTTGAGTTTTTTATTTGTTTGTTTGGTTTTGGTTGTGATTGCCAATTTCCTTGAGTTTTCTCTTGTTTTTCTGTTTTCTTCTTTTTTATTTTTTGGTGTAGTTGCTGTTCTTTCACATTCCTCCTAAAAATCAAGCCATCTGATATTTTTCTCTTGGCTTCTGACTTGTTTCACTAAGTATCATGCCTTCTAGCTCCATCCATGTTTCTATAAATGACCCTAGTTTTTCATTTCTGATTGCTGAATACTATTCCATTGTGTATATGTACCACATCTTCTTGATCCAGTCCTCTACTTTTGGGCATTTGGGTTGTTTCCAGGTCTTACCAATTATAAATAGTGCTGCAATAAACATGGGGTGCGAGTGCTCTTTTGGATCGGTGTTTTTGTGTCCTTTGGGTAGATCCTTAGGAGTGGGATTGCCGGATCATAAGGTAGTCCCATCCCTAGTAGACCAAGGAACCTCCATACGGCCTTCCATAGTGGTTAGATTAACTTGCATTCCCACCAGCAGTGTACTAAATTTTATTTTGCTAAGACTCATCCATATTTTGGTGTGTAGTGTAACTGTGTTTTCATTGCTATAAAATATTCTACTGTGTACATAAGGTCTCTCATTTTTATAAACATTTACTTTTTTTAAAGATTTATTTATGTATAGAATAAATAGGTTGTAGGCTGAGGGTGGTGGTGGTGGTGAGAGGATTCACTAGAGACACGATGGGGAGCAGAACAGGCAGAGCTACTCAAATGCGCAGCTATGGGGTGCAGTGGGCAAGACAGGAGAGGTCTGCAGCACCATATGTGGGTCAGCTTCCTGGCTGGGGATTGAACTCAGGCCACAGAAGTGATAGCACTAAGACTCAAGTCCTAGGCCATCAGAGAAGCCCCCAGAGACATTTATGAATTAAGTTCATTCTATATATGTATACATATGCATATCTGACATTCTAGTAAAAATCCAGAACTTTGCTAACTAAAGTTCAATATTGAATTTTCTGTTTTACAATTTCAGTTGTTTATCTCTAATATCTCTAATATCTCTAAGAATCATTCTAAAATCAACTTAAATGATACAGATATTCTTTGTTATTTCCTATTATTTATGTTCTTGTGGATAGAAAATAATAGTTCACTTTATGGATGGAAGTACAGCTCTTCTTTCCAAAGCTTTCTCAAGATTTCATCTGCAACAAAGAATATTTTTATTTCAGAGGTATAATACTGGGATTGTTGTGCACATTTATGCCGTTCTGGTGGTGGTAGAATGCCCAGCTGTACACAAACAAGCTTCTAGAAACTGTATATCAAGCAACTGTCTATCGGGTCACACTGAATTTCCAATGACTGATTTTTGACAGCACAACCTCTATTGCCATCATTCATTTGGACTTCAAATGAGCAGAGGAGGCAAGGAGTGTGGTAAAAATATAGAATATTCAGAACAATGAAGTTTAGTGTATTCAAATATGAAATAGATACTGCATATATAGAGATTATCTTAGCAAATAGAGTCCTTTAGTGATCTTCCAGGTTTGTATTTTTTTTCTTTATGTTATTAGACATCATTTGTGATCCCCATGGATTTCCCACCACCATTTCACCAGTGCACCATCTCCTCAGTCCTTTATGCTCTTTCTGCCCTCATTCTATTCCCTCCTCCCCACCACACAGTGTTTCTGATTTGTCCTTGTCTTTTTGTTTTTGTTGTGTTATGGTTTTTTAATTGTTATTTTATTGGTCCTTTATTTGGTTCCCTTATATTCCTCCTAGAAGTGAAACCATCCAGTATTTTTCTTTTGCCTTCTGACTTATTTCACTGAGCATAATTCCTTCTAGCTCCATCCATGTTTCTACAAATGACTCTAGTTTATCTTTTTTGATTGCTGAATAGTATTCCATCATGTATATGTACCACATCTTCTTGATCCAATCATGTATTTTGGGGCATTTAGGTTGTTTCTAAGTCTTACCTATTGTAAATAGTGCTGCAGTAAACATAGAGGTGTAAATAGTGCTGCAGTAAACACTATTCTTCTGTATCAGTGTTTTTGTCTCTTTTGGGTATTCCTAGGAGTGGGATTGCTGAATCATATGGAAGTTCCATTTTTAGTAGTTTGAGGAACTGCCATACTGCTTTCCATAATGGTTGGATCAGCTTGTATTTCCAGGTTTGTAGTTTTTTAATGCATCCCTTGGCATCCTAGTGGTGGGTACTGGGATAAATGAAATGATGGTGTGGTCTAAATAGTTCTTCTCTGCAATGAGGATGACCTCTGTTTTCTTGCCTGATATACTACCGTTCAACTTAAGACTTCTGTAGAAAGGTATTACAAAACATAATGAAAAAAAAATCTAGTTGAACATTGTATTTTAACCTTTCCGAATGTTTTAATATCACAGAAGATTGTCAAGAATCAGAACAGAAGTGGCCAAAGTAAAAGGAAATAAATTTTCTAGTAAATCCCATGGTTTTAAAGATTATCATTCAAAAATCACTGCAAATTGTACAAACAATTCCAAACAAATATTTATCGATCTATCTTATAAAGAATAGTAGAATAAAAAAATGCTAAATAATAAGCATAAATGTTACAAAGCAAAGAAACTCTCTCATTTGAGAACAGATTGAGGTGTTAGGAGGCACAGAAGTATGTTTTTCTTGGAGAGGTATACTGCAAACTATAGACCAATGAGCAATAAGTCCAATAATAGGTAAACTAATCCAAGTAAAGGATTACTAAGTGCTTAGAGATGGAGTAAATGGTTACTAGAAACCAAATAATCTAATGGACTCATAGAGTTTGTATCTCTAAACTTTCAGCCAAGTTCTAAAAATCTTACTTTATTTCTGAAAATTGAACTATGTGCCAAAAGCTGGAAAACAGAAAGAAATATAAAGAAGAAAAATACCCACAATTTAAATTCAGGCATTACAAGCTTTAATGTTATATGGCTAAGATTTTCCCTTCTCTATGTAGTAGATAATGTGTCAAGTAAACCATATACATATATGTGTGTATATATATGTATGTATATATACATAAAATCTCAAATATAAATTATTTTCTCGTAATTGCTTGATCTTAGTTCTCTTTTTTTCCAAGTACCATTTCATAAGCATTTTCCTTGTCATTACACTTTTTAAAATTATTGTGTTTATGTGTGCATGTGTATATATATATATGTACAAGTATATACATGAAATCTTAAATATAAATTAGTTTCTCATACTTGCTTGGTATTGGTTCTTTTTTTTCCCAAGTACCATTTCATAAGCATTTTCCTTGTCATTACACGTTTTAAAATTATTGTTATTTCTGAAAACTATTTCACTTATGACTATACCATCATGTATGCACCCTAGCTTTATTATTGGCCATTGAATTTCCCCAGTTCTTGCTTTTATAACTAATATTATTATTAATATGGTTGTCAATTTCTCTGGTTATTTCCTTAGCATATATTTATAGAAGTGGAATTTATGCAGTATGAATAATTTAAGACCCTTGATTCATGTTGCCAAATTACTTTCCAAACTTTGTAGCCATATTCACTTACACCACTAATCTACGAAAGTGTCTGCCTTACTGCACCCACATTAGCATTTAGAATGATATATTTCTAAACCAGTAATGCACTTGACAAAGTCTTTAATAAGCCCCATATGGAATGTGGGCTGGTTGAAAATGTAGACAGGAAGATTCATAACTGCTACTCCAGTGTCTTATGAGGACGTGGCTATGATGTTGAATCCGTGAATCCAGGATCAGCTCCTGAAAGTTCTGAGAAATGTTTTGCAAACAGAGACTACTCCAGTTAAATATATCTTCTCTATGCTGAACATGGTGTTACAGGAAGTCTCCAGGTAGCTTTAAGTCTTCGTAAACAGAATTAAAGAGAGACACAATAAATATAACCTTTAGCTAAGATGCAGCCTGAACAACTGCTCTCTTCCCCTATGAGACAACATGGTGCCCAGCCCATGACTTTCTATGGGTGATTGTGTCCTTCCTCCCAAAATATGAATGCGAGTTGATGTCTATGTTCTTTGAGTACATTAACAATTCTGGTTATCAGCCACAGGGTTGATTTTGTGACTCCAGGATAACTTTTGCAATTGACAGAAAATTATCCCAAGATATTTTTAAAGATACTGTACCCATGATCACATGCATGCACACTCACACACATACAAGTACCCAACAGACAGACTCACAGACAAACTCAGACATGCACTTACATACAGAGATCCAGTCACACACAGACTAATAGGCACACACACAGACACACAACACAAATACACAAGAACATCCAAAGTAGTAGGGAAAAAAAAATCTCGCTTTAAGTAAGATCTTTTTAGCATCTTTTTTTTCACCAAAGTTCCATCTGTAGCAGTGTGTTTCAGTCTCTATCTTCTTTAATCTTGCCCAGTAATTTCAGACTGTCTTTATTTATTAAACCAAGTTTCTATACAACTGAAGTATTCATAAAATTCGGTAACTTCAAAGATTGAGTCATATGAAAGACTTTCACAGACATATAAAATGCATGTATATCTCTCTGAAACAAATTTACCTTTCAAAATAATGTAATGTTTTATTCATTTGGTAAAGAGAAAGAAACTATTCAGAAAACAGAAGCAGAATAAATCACCTGTAGAATGATAGGTATAAAATATTGTCAGCTACTCAGCCACTCTTACTGAGATATGTTTTTATATAGGTACTTTAGGTAACCTGGGATTCTAAGCCCTCTGTATTTTTGCATTCTTTGTAAATAATTTCTTTCACTTATATATAATATAATGTAAGTATATATAGAAATACACATATATCCCAGTCTTTTAAGTGCTTGTCTAAAATCCAAAAGCTGGTTCTAGCTATTCCTTTTTATTTGCATGTCTAGGAATTTTAGGAAGAGAATTGGACATTGTGGATTTAAATTTGTTGACTCTATAGAGTTTCTTTGTTACTCTGATTGATGCTTTCTCGTTCAAGTGGCCCTTAACTCATCTAGATGCTACCTAGAAACTGTCTGTCCTATAAGACTTAGTATTTAACACTTCTCTCTCCTAATATCTCCCTGCTAAAGTATTTTTAGCCAGGACCTTGTATAATTTGGTAGCCGGCCAAGGATTTGAGCAGATTTTATACTCAGACGAGTGGGATCATCCTCTCTTTGTTTTCTTTGCTTCTAGGAATGTCCAATTAATTTCCAGCCGCTTTGCTGGCCTTGAACTATATCCTCTGGCAATTGAAGCATATATGACTTTAGCTTGCTACTAAGCTACACTCTATTAAGCAGAAAATTTACAAATCTTACCTGGTGCAGTTCTGTTCTTCAAGAATAGATTATATTCTTATAGTGTTGAGCTACTTTTTCACCAGACCCTCTTTTGTTTTTCCTGCACGCATGTAGTTTAACCTCAGCCAATGACATGGCAGCGTTTCATATTTATATTCTGAGTCTTTTTACTGTTTCTATGGTCCTGTCACTGCCAGCATTTGTCACTTTCTGTTTCCCGCTGATCTATCAGCCTTGAACTCAGCGTTTTGTATTTTGGGCTATGGGTTTCTGCTTCAGTTTTTCACCTTCAAAGCCATAGAGGGAGATGAGTAGTGTCTTTAGGCCAGAAAACCTTAAATTGAAATTCTTACCCCATCTGATTGCAATTTTTTTTAAAAAAAATACGTCTATCTTATTTCTCCATGTTGATGCTAAATACTGTTTACCAGTTTTCATAATTAAGTTTTGCAGAGGGGTTAAATAGCCATTTCTCTTTGTCAACATTACTGAAATTTTATTCAAATCAATTTTCATAAATTTCACAGTAAACTCATGTGATTGTTCAAATTCTTATATTTTTCTATCTTAAAGAGAATTTAAATAAATATATGTTTAAAATAGATGCAATCATTTATATATAACTCTATATATAACTTATTTTTGCAATATGTTTTTAGACCTGAGTATATAGAGAAGAAGCTATTTTTATTACTTATTAAGATCTACATGAGCACCTTGGGGGAAAAAAATCCTCTATCTTTGTGAATAAGATTACAAATTGCCTAAAATAGTGTTTTCCTTCCAGTGGGAACTTAATAAATTTTGACAACTGGAACATACCTGGCATACTGAAAAACAAAACAATACTGTGTATCTTCGATATGTACAGACAAGGCAACTGACAGTTCTAGAACATTACATATAAAATCAGACCCTGGAAAGCCTTAGAAAATGTGTCAAGGCCGGGGAAATATTTTTCCAGCAAGAAATGTTCATTTTGATGACATTAAATATATTTTAGTAATATCTTGATTTTATCACTTGTCAGTTTGGCAGAAAACAGTTAAATTGTTTTCTAAAATTAATATATATATATTTGTTAAAAATATTTCATTTTATATAAGCGTTAGATCAACAATCGATAGAAATGGGATTTAAATGTCATCCCTTTTTATCTTGTGTGACTATGTTAGCAAAATAAATTAATGTAGGAAAAAGTTTACTGATTCATATCTATGCAAAAGCTTCTTTGAAAGTTTGACTGTTTTTACAAACTTTATTGATTATAGTTAATAAAATTTTATATAGTCAGTGTTTAACTATGTCATATATATAAATGCTTACCACAACCATGCTAATTAACACATCCATCGTCTTACCTACCTTTGTTTGTTTTCTTGTGAGAATACAAATCTGTATTTTCAGGTAATTTTAAGTATATAATACAGTAACTAGATCACTGTCTTCCAACGGCAAAGGCCAGTCTGATGGAAGGGTTGAGAGTATTGATTAGGTCAAGAATTCAAATAATTCACCAGCTAAATTTTTCCTTTTTTAAAAGATTTATTTTTATTTACTTAGCCATTTTAACCTAGCATGGCCAGAGGTGTGGGGGGTGAGAGGATTCACCAGAAACAGAGTAGGGAGCAGAACAGGCGGATCTACTGAAATACACTGCTGAAAGGAGCAGTGGGCAAGGCAGGAGAGGTCTGCTGTGCCATGTGGGTCAGCTCTCTGGCCGGATTGACCTCATGCTACAGTGACTGATGATAGCTTAATAGCACTGGGGCTTTAACCCCTGTGCGACCAGGGGAGTGCTAATTTTTTCCTTTTATTGTCAGTTTAGTAACTCTAAATTTGATAGTGACCTCGGTGATTTAAGCTAACTAAAATAATAACTTCAATTAGAAAAAAGGCAAATTTTCATAGCATCAGTGTATATACATCAGTGAGCAAATGTGGATTAAAAAGACTTGGAATCTACTTAAAAGAAATGAGTAGTAAAAGAAATAATATCAACATGAACAAAGGAATTCACTACTTAATATGTTATTAATTCTTATCAAGACCAAAATTGAATTAAAATAAAAAACTAAAAAATGAATTGCTACCAAAATATTGTTGACCAAGTGGACAGCAAATATATGTCATTATATATTAAAAAAATAAGCTTTGTACATATGTATATATATGCCATAATTACCTATTTATGTGAAATACCTAACCATATAAAGAAACCAATAAATCTTAGTTGAATAATCAGTTCAAATTTACTCTAGCAACAATTCCTACTTAGGTGTTAATGAGCAATTCAGTTCCTGCATTTCTACGTAAAGGAGGCAAATGAGAAAACTGTGCTCTCACTATATAACCCAGGAAAAACAAACACAAATAGACTTGTCAGGATTTATCAAATGAACATCATCAAGGAGTGCTGGTATCATACACTAGGTGAATACCTTCCTGAATGGAATCTTCCAACTTGAGGCATTTGCAATCAAATAGCTTTTATTTCAAATAGGAAACTAGTAATCCTGACCAACCGAGTGCTCCCACCAATATACTTGAAGATAAATATCAATTATCACCACGATAAGACAATTGTATTTTATTTTAGTACAAAGAGTTAAGCTTTAGCTAATTTTCAACATTTGGATTATTGAACTAGTACTTATTTTTATCGAGATAATTGCAATCAGTAGACCCACACTGTTGTGGTTTTAAATCTACACCCCTATGAGAGGCTTGCTGAAGTATTCTAACATCTGTGTTGTTGGCAGCTACAAAATTGGCAGCCAGGGCTGCCAACCTCCTCGCACTCACATCTTTGTGTAATTTCCTCTTCTTGACTGTGACTTGGACCTAATGACCTATTTCTAACAAACAGAATATGGCAAAGGATGGCAACTTCCATCTCACTGGCATGCTCACTCGGGAGTTTCCCATTGCCCTGATGGAGCTGCCATGTTGCGGGCTGCCCTGGCAGGGAGTCCCACTGCACAGCAGCTGAGCAAGAAAACCTTCCGGTCACAGTCAGCAAGGAAGTGAGTCCTGAGTCCAAGGAACTATATCTTGGCAACAATTTCTCGAGTGAACTGTGAAGCAGAACTTCCTGCAGTGATGTCTAGAATGGAAATCAGTCGCCATGTTTACTGCAGTCATGACTCAGCAGACCCATTTAGCAGTACAAAGTCCCAGCCCCATCTACCTCTGAAGTAACAAATACTGTTGGTTTAAGCGATGAAATTCTGAGGTAATATGTTAGATAACAGTAGAAAACTAAAACAAAATCTGTGGGATTCTTAATCTGGACAAGAAATATTAAGCTCCCTTTATTATAAGATATCAGTCATGACTGATGTTAGAAATACTAAGAAAAATCTATGAGTGTATTGGCATATATAAATAGGCACTTATATATAGCATTCAGTTATGGGTATAGTGTTTAATTATTCATATTTTTGTTCACTCAATATACATTGAATCAAATAAAAAGCTATCTTAAATGCCCTTCATTTAAATGACACAAAAATAATTCAGTATTATCTATCAAATAGCTTCTTAGCACAATTACAAAAATTTGTAATATTACCTAGGGTAGAGAAATTAAAAAAGCAAACACAAGTTGCTTGCTTGTTTTTGTAACTTACGACAGGTAATCTCTTGTTAGAGTTTATAAAATACCAATAATTAATCTCCTAATTCTCAGGTCAGTGCTCTTCAATTATAGACTATCTCAAAAACCAGGGAAACAGAAAAGCTAAAACTTGGGATACCCATCAGGGATTGTCTTGTCTAATTGATTAATCATCATCATCATCATCATCTTCTTCTTCATCATCATCATCATCATTGTCAAATCAGTAATTTTTATTTTTAGGAAACTGAAACAGTATCATTTTGTTTTCCTCTTAAGGAAATTCACATGGACTATCAAATGTTCATCATTTGTGTGATCTTTTTGAGGTATTCATTTTAGGGATAAAAACATAAATAGTGAGAATATTGAATGTTTTTTAGATTTTCAAATGAGAAGAAATGGACTCTACGTGAGTATAGGTTTTGTATGTACATCACAGTGCTGCTGAAACACAAGTAAGGAATGTCTAAGGATATAACTTCACCTTGACAAAGGGTTACATTGTAGACCACATTGTAGACCACAGTGGGTAGCCAATATGTTTCTACTAATAAATACAGTTATTTATTCTATCAGCCGCTATTTTATCCTGGATTAAGACTGTTTTCACAGCTGGAAGAATGTTGTTTATTTTGAGACTATTCTGACTTCCCATCCTCCCTTTTAATCTTTGTACTGAAGTCAAGACTTCTGAAGTTGAAAAGATGGCTCCTTGAAACCCTGAGGGAAGAATCAAAGTTTCTCAAAAGCATAAAAATCAAAACCAGATCTCCTAGTACCTAAAATTGTGGTAAAAGAAAATCACTTAATAGAAAACTTCAAAGCCTCACTGTCCTACAGCGTTCTTTTAGTTTTGGTATTTTAAAATGGTTGTCATCACACACAAAGAAAATGGTAACTCTGTGAGGTAATGATTATGGTAATTAGTATGATTGTGGCAAGCATTTCACAGTATAGGCATGTGTTAAATCATCATGTTCTACATCTTTAAAAAATCTGGTTGTATAGCCAAACCCATAAAATTTTTGTCAGTCTTACCCCAATAAAACAGGAAAAAATACAAAATTCAGATTATGAGAAATCAAAATGAATTAAGAACACTAAAAACTAAAGCACAAAGGGAGAAATTTAACACTATTAATTTTAGAAGGAAAAATATGTGACATGCATTTGTAGTTCAGGTATCTGTCTTTACCCTCTATTACATACATATTGCATATCAATATGTGGAATAGTATGTTACAGTGATTTTTAAATAATATTTGTTTTCTTTTTAAGCTGCAGTGTAACAAAACAAGGTAGTCCAGGATATAAAAGAGGCAAACTGGTACTTCCTTTGATTCATCTTATAATAAAAGTGTTAAATTTCCATTCCCCATGTTAAAAACAAAACCTCTTATAACTGCATCTACACAAAGTAATTTTATTGCATTTCTAGGTTTTCAGAGAGGAATTAAAATCTTTAAATGTCCAAGAAAAGGAAAAAAACGTTAAGGAAAAAAAAAAACACGTAAAATCAAACGATCAGCAGACATCACCATGGCAAATTAATAATATAGTGCCAATTTAGCAGAGCCTTAAAAAGGGTGAAACTGAAATTATGGCAAATCATGGAATAAAAGCTTTTGAGAATCTGATCTGAGCTGGATTCTAAGGGGCACATTGTCCAGAATGCCTTAGTTTTCAGGAATCTGAGTAATATGTAAGCTTAACACCCTGTTAAATGCTTGAGAAAAAAATTAAAGAATAATTATTAAGAAATAATCATTATTTCAAACCTCTTCTGCACAGATCAGCAGAAGAGGAAAAAAGTGCAGCTTCATTAAAAAAAAGAAAAAAATTAAATACGTATAGTAACGCATAAGTTCAGAACACTTAAATGTGACTGATCCAAAGAGAGAGATTGTCAAAATGCTTAAAGATACCTACACAGGTGATTACAACTTTTTTTAACATTTATTTATGCATAGAAGAACTTGGGTACAGGCCAGAGGTGTGGGGGGTGAGAGGAATCACCAGAGACAGAGTGGGGAACAGAACAGGCAGATTGACTAAAATACCCTGTGGAGAGGAGCAGGTGAGATAGGAGAGGCCTGCTGTGCCATGTGGGTCAGCTCCTTGGCTGGGATTGAACTCCTATTGCAGTGGTTGTGCATGTTTCATAATGTGGTTCTTAATCCCTTGTGCCACCAGGGATGCCCCAGTGATTAAAACTTTTAAAGATTATTTTTCTTGAAAAGCAATGGAATTAAAGTCACCAAATATAAAAGAGTAGTTAACTTTATATGTGAGGGGAGGAAACAGACTGGATAAAGAAGGTACTTACTTGCAGTTAAGAATAATTATTAGTAATATTTATGTTCTTGATATGCATCATATTTTTCAAATGTTGCACATATTGTATCTTATATGTTTTATTACATAATTTTAAAAAAATAAGAGAGTGAGTTTTGGAAACTTGCAAAAATGAGTTCGGTTTACTATATGACATGAACCTCTTTTTCCTTAAAAACATGTAATTGAGGGCCTCCCTGGCAGCATAGTGGGTTAAGCAACGCACTATGACGCAAACCGCAGCCACTGCAGCACGAGTTCGATCGCTGCCCTGGGCCGGGGGACGGGGGTGACCCACATGGCACAGGAGACCTCTCCTGCCTCACCAGCTGCTTCCCTCAGCAGTCCATCTGCCTTTTCTGTTTCCCACTCTGTCTCTAGTGAATCCTCTCACCCCTAATGCCTCTGGCCTGTACCCCAGTTCTTGTATGCATACATAAATATATCTTTAAAAAAAACAACATGTAATTGAAGACACAGCAACACAAAAGATGCTAAGATATTTATTGAGACATACAGAAATAGCTTAGCTCAGTCTAAACGCTCAACACATAGCTCCTCTATCATAAAGAAGTGTGTTCTCCATCTATTCTCCTCATTGTCCCCAACAGTGGTTCATAATCTCACTGTAACTAACAAAGTGTGTTGTCTTCCTACAAAATTACAATGCCACCAACCAGCCTCTTTGGGAGTCTTAAATCTAACTCAGAACACAACTCTGACAAGCCAAAAAAGTCTACATGTAGGCAATAAATGAACAGAGCATAAATAAAACTCACAGTGTAATTCTAAGGAATTGAAGGTCTATAGTTGTGGTGGAATGGTTAATGGGAGAGGCTGAGGACAGCAGAGAGAGGACAGAGTAATGGGTCCAGTGTGGGAACCTGGCCGTGAAACCCCACTCCATCACACGCTGTGTGGACTTACTGTCAATCTTTCTAAACCATCTGTATAATAAAATTAGCAAGAGTTGGGCCTCCCTGGTGGTGCAGTGGGTTGAGCGCCACACTGTGAAGCATCCGCAGCACAGCAGCACCAGTTCGATCCCCGGCCAGGGAGGGACCCACATGGTGCGGCAGACCTCTCCTGCCTCGCCAACTGCTCCCCTCAGCAGTGTATTTCCATCGATCTGACTGTTCTGCTCCCCACTCTGTCTCTGGTGAATCCTCCCACTTCCCATAACTCTGGCCTGTACCCTAGCTCTTGTATGCATAAATAAATAAACCTTAAAAAAATTAGCAAGAGTTTTCTCATTGGAAAACTGTGAGCAATAGATTAAAAATAAAGATCACAGTTAAAACGTGATCTCCATATACCTTATCCATATTAGAGTCAGCATCATACTTCTCAAGAACATAATAAAGGCATTTAAAAATTCTGAGTGAAGCCACACATTCTGTTCACATCTGCTAGAGAGCACAACTCCAACTTCACTGTTAAACTTGAATTCAAAACTGTCTTTAGAATAACATTTTTTTTAAAAAACAGAGTCTGTTATTTCCATTTTTTGTGTGTGAAAATACAATAAAGTCTAACAATATATGAAGATACTCTTCTTGAGTATTCATCAATATACCACATCTTTTAGGAAGTGCTTCTAAATATCCAAAGTCACATGAATGTCTATAAGCACCTGTAAGCTTTAGTTTTGCTGTTCATTCAAATTGTTAACTAAAGCTGAGACCAACACCAATCTCAGCTTCTGCCATCAAGTAGCATTCACAGTAATTGTTGAAAATCTAAATGAGCCAAAGTAAACTAATACCTGAAGTCACCTTCTGAGCACTGCCTTCATTTCAAAGTTCTCTATAGATCAGAACAGGTGTCCATAGTAGCAGAGGGTCATGTTCAAGTGAGGACAGACTGGTTGAGGGTAAACACGGGGGCTTTCATACACTTGCTGTCAGAAGCACCTTGGTGCCGGCATGTTTCTCTGGCGAGCCTCCGTGCTTCATTTTGGAGTTGTACACCTTCTCACTGAGATAAAAAATTTACACCATAGAGCCTTTTCACACTTATATCCTAGTCCAAGGTGGTGATGTTTAGAGAGGGCACAAATCCATTTGTGAGAGAGCCAAGTTCAGCATGCAGCTTTTCTTCTCTTTTAGAGATTTTTTATTTATGCATACAAGAGCTGAGGTACAGATTAGAGGCTTGGGTGGTGAGAGAATTTACCAGAGATAAAGTTAGGAGCAGAACTGGCAGATTGACTGAACTGCACTCCTGAGGGGAGCAGCTGGCGAGGCAGGAGAAGTCACATGTGCCATGTGGGTCATCTCCCTGCCCGGGGATCAAACTCAAGCTGCAGTGGCTGCGGACACCCCACAGTGTGGCACTGAAACCCTTGGGCCACCAAGGAGGCCCCTCAGCATCCAGCTTTTCTAATAAAACCCTGTGCTCTTTCTCATAATGTAAGGGAAGCCAGAGGTTCCAAAATGGATCATGCCTCTCTTGAAAGGACTAGTTTAGGTATAAGAAAAGCTTCTTACATTTAGAAGATCTATCACCTGCTAGTTTCCTGGCTTTCAAAGGCCCTGAGCTATGTCTTATGTTAGCCATATGCCTATGTTTAAACATCTCTTGAAAACTTTACTGATGCCACAAGGGGCATGACAGTTGGAATCTGGCTCATCATTTCTAATTCCAATTCCACTGTATATTATGTAAGTGCTAAAATATAGCTGCACACATGCTTGCATCTCCACTCACCAGATGACACAACTTCACCAACTGGAAGGTGTGACCGTATCAGTATTCTCGATGGTTCCAGGAACAGGTATTTGGATGTATTCTCAGAGGGCACTTGAGAGCAGGATGTGGGAAAGAAGAGCAAAGACACCAGGAGGAAGTAAAGAATGGAACGTCGACTTGCAGGTTGCTAATGTGTTTATCAGACTCTTCAGTGAGCTAAACCTGCACTAGTGGAAAAGCCCATTGTAAACACTGCCTTGAAATATAAAGCTCTGGGCCTCACTGGTGGCGCTGCGTGTTGGGGGCTGCAGGTTGAGCACCGCTCTGTGAAGCATCCGCTGCACAGTAACATGAGTTCGATCCCAGGGAGGGGACCCACATGGCACAGCAGACCTCTCCTGCCTCACCCGCTGCTCCCTCAGCAGTGTGTTTCAGTCGATCTGCCTGTTCTGTTCCCCGCTCTGTCTCTGGTGGATCCGCTCACCTCCCGCGATTCTGGCCTGTACCCCAGTTCCTGTATGCACAAATAAAAACAAATCTTTAAAAAAATAATAAAATAAATTGATATATTATTAAGGGGGAAAAAAAGAAATGTAAAGCTCGTGATTTTGCCTACATCTTGTTCCAGTCCAACATTTCAAGGATGAGCGAGCATCCTGTTGGCATTTTAAAAGCCTTTGTCAAAAATTAACAGAATCTCTTTTTCTCCTTTCACATTTGTTCAGGCAAAAGATGTGAGTCCTTGATCGTGCCTTTATCTCATCGTACTTTTCTTATCATCATTGACTCGATTGGAGGGACACATAAAGCTCATTAAGTCTTTAAATGCCCTGTACAAATACACTATTTTTGATCATTCACACACAAAGGATTGAGTCATTGCTGGGGACAGACTCACTGGTTATTTCTTAGGTCCTGTGTTGGCAGAATTCTGTCTGATAGTGCTCCACAGACAGGAGACGGTGGGAGAAACTGGTAATTCAGGGAAGTTCTAAAAGGAGCTTGTAAGATGGGAACCAGGTGGGAGCAGTATACTGTAATGGAAAGATTACCCAGTCTGAAATAAGAGAGATTTCAGTTCAGTTCTGAACTCTGTCACTTATTATCTCTGTGAACTTGGGTACATCACTCTGTGTCTGTGAAGCTCAATGTTCTCATTTATGAAATAATGGCAGCCCCTTAGGATATTTATAAAAATCACCTTCAAAACTCTGTAAATCCCTTTGCTCCTTCATGGACAGACAGTAGGTCAATTCCTTAAGGCACAGGCCAGACTGTCAGGACAGATACAAGAAAGAAATGCAGGGGCCTCCCTGGTGGCACAATGGGTTAAGTCTCAGCACTGTGAAGCTACTGAAGTCATTGCAGCACAGGTTCGATCCCTGGCCAGGGAGGTGACCCACATGGCACAGCAGACCTCTCCTGTCTCCCAGCTGTTCCCCTAGTTCCGTTGGTCCAGACTTGATTGCTTTGTGTGTCTT
The DNA here is from genome assembly GCA_019455555.1 of Galemys pyrenaicus. Taxonomy (NCBI): domain Eukaryota; kingdom Metazoa; phylum Chordata; class Mammalia; order Eulipotyphla; family Talpidae; genus Galemys; species Galemys pyrenaicus. The sequence goes on along the minus strand of JAGFMF010011484.1, from coordinate 3,666,882 downwards.
CCCATTGGTTAAGACTGGCCCACAAGAAACACCCAAGAGCTTCCTTGGTGAGCAATCTTTGTTCCATATAATTCTCCTGGCTTCCATATTGTTCATTGAGAGAATTGAACTCTCCTGCCCATGGTCAGATGACCATTCTTTGTAGGAGACTAAGGTGATAAAAATGACCAAGTTTTCACTATGTTATTGGCAAATGCTTCCTTCCTTGGATGTTTGAGATTCCCGATGGGAAGCTCAGCGATAGAAAACAGAAATTCGTAAGGACTTAGTGTGGACTAACAAGGAGAGAGGCCATTCCCACCTCTACCCTATTTGCATGGGGAAGAAGGTAACTGCAAACTATTGTGTCCTACAGGATCCTACAACAGAGGCTCTAGAAAGAAAATGTAATGCTTTAAAAAGACATTTGCTTCTATGTGACAAGACAAGAGAAAAGACAAATTTGTTGTTTTTATTTATTTAATTAATTAATTATATTTGACATCATTTGTATTCCCCAGGGAGTACCCACCACCATTCCACCCGTGCACTATCACCTCAAGTCCCTTGTGCTCTTTCTGCCCTCATCCCCAAATTTGAACAATGGGCATGAACTCAGCACATTCCTTCCCATGTTGGCTGTTACACTGTGGCAATGCTTGGATAATGGTGAAGTTCCTGAATGGAAATGATGTCCCCTCTGGAATGCATGTGTCCTATTAAGACATCCACATATGGTGTTTTCTATTCTTACTCAAAAAACACACATAATGTAAGGTCATTGCCTTAGTCAGTCCGAGCTGCTATAACAACACCACAGGCATATTGACCTAAACATCAAACATTTATGTCTCACAATTCTGGAGGCTGAAAGTTCAAGATCAAAATGTGTCTAGATTCCTTGTCTTTTGAGAGCACTTTTTCTGGTTTGCAAACAACCACTTTCTTTGACTCACATGAAGCAAGAAAAAGACCAAAGTCAAAACTCTTTTCCTCTTCTTGTAAAGGGCAGTAATCCCATGACAGTTACTCAAACTCAATACCTCGTTTAAATCTGATTACCCACCAAAAGCACCGCCTGCCCATGCCATCACCTTGAAGCTTAGGGCTTCCTCTGGGAACCTGTGTAGACACAAACATTCAGCTCACAGCAAATCAGTGCAGTTTAACAGAATGGGACGCTGATGAAGATCAGTTGACTCTCACTCGCTTCCATGATATGCTGATTTTCTCGGGTAATGATAATCCTTCTAGAAACACAGAAACCATTGGCATAATCATCAGGTCAACTTGGTGATTTTTGTTGCTGCCGAAAATGTAAGTGGCACTCAGAAACACTGGCACCTTTCATGGAAATGTGTCAGAAACTGAAAATGTGTTCTTTCTTTCTACACCTCTTCAGTTAAACTATGCATTTGATCAAGATTTCATGTGATTTTTGTGAAGGTTACCGTTTGGGGCGTGTAAGACTTATTTTTCAGGATCCACTTCGTTCTTCGGTTAGCCAGCCTGTCAATCCAGTGGAGTCTCAGGTTTGCACTTCCTGGCAGTTTTCATTACTTGAGGGTGGTGGTAGTCTCTGCAGTGATGCACACAGGCAGTGTTGCTGTCATGTGACTGCCCAAATAGGAACCTGACCGCTCCGCCATTTTGTATTTTCTCTTCGCTTTCACGATAAGCAACATTTCGGCATCTAGAAGCACACATCCTCTTAGATGTATCACACTCCTCTGTAGTCACTTAATTCCATTTATAGTAACTTTGGGTTCCATTCGCTCTGTCATGAAGACCTTACTTGTCAGAATACTCTGAAGACCACACCACTCCGCTCACTTATCATTACCCCTCTCCCGCTGTGGCCATATTGTCTCTGATTTTGCTGAAATCCTACCTGATGTGACCACATTCCTTTCATTTAAATCAGTAACTTAAAGTGGCTGCAGTATCTCCCTTGTTCACTTCTGTCCTACAAAGTGCCACCTCTGAATTTTTCCAAAACAATGGTGCTCCTATCATTAAAGCACTTTTCACTGTTATGATGAAGAGAACATCCTTCCAGATTTAGTGGTTCCAGTGGATGTGGCTTCAACCTGCCCGAGCAACTTGTGTTTAACCCATCCACCACAGCATTCTCATGCTCGAACTCCGTGAGCTCCTTCTAGAATATGCCACAGATGTACTGGGATTTATTCTTCATTGTCTTGAAGCAAAGCAATTGGTCACCTCCCAGAATATAAATGCCACTCCCCAGGGCTCAAGCCAATACTTTAAATCCAGAAGCCTGAGTATGCCCATGTCAATGCATTCACGTAGACAAGGTCTCATGATGTGTGTGCTTCCTCTGACACCTTCAGAATACAATCTCATTATGATTGCAGGCTCGGGATGATCACATTTGACAATGTCATGCAGCTCTCTCAGTAAATTGGCAATTTTCTGCCAGATCTTGTATTTTTATGTTGGCGATAGGTTATGAACTAACTCATATTATGAGTTGGGGGACACTGAGGAGTTGTCAGGCTGGGTTCTGGGTAGAATACACTGAGGGCACCTTCCCAAGATATTGGAATTTGAAGGTTTTAATAAGTAGGAAAAATCTGCTTTCTTCAGACAGAGGAGAGAAATGCTTTTACAGAGAGAGATTTTACAGAATTTAAGAATTCGGTTTCTCAGTACATATGTCACATACCCAGTATCAGGGTTTAGGTTTCCTCATCACTTAGCTTGACCTTGTTGTGAGCATTTAATTTGGAGTTCTCAACCTATGTAATCATAGTCTGGGTCTGATTCTCAATCTTATCTTACCCAGAGATTTATTTTTGTTGGCTTTGCTTCCATTGTTTGAGTTAAATTCCCACCGTCATTATTTGGGCATTTCTATGTATTACTTTTGGAGCAATGGCTTACTCCACTGTCCTTATATTTATTAAGAGCTCCTGAGCCACTGAGTGGCGAGTGCCTTTACTTCTATATGCTTTATTGTGTCCTTTTATCTACCACCAGGGAAGACATCAGCTACGTGACCAAGTCTATCTCATGAATGTCTTTAAGGGTCTGTTTCTGGATGTTATTCCTGGCAACATATCAAAGTCTCTGAAAATAGTGGTGGGAAAAGTGCCAGGGGAAGGGGGAGTGGAGATGTCAGTTCACACTGAATGTGCTAGGTTTAATGCAGGAACTAGTAACAGAAAGTAAACCCAACTATAAAGGAGCTATTGTTTTCCGAGACCTGAAGGAGAAAGGAGAGAAAGTCCTTGGAACCCAGGAAAAAGAACAACCACATCTTTCTAGCAATTGCTATTGATTTGATTTTATCTGACCCTTTGTTTCGTTTCTTTATAGTCCACATATAAGTGACACTAATGTCAGAGTATCTTTTTTTACATAGCTGAGTAGTATTCCACTGGTTCATGTACCACATCATCCTGATCCCTTATCTGTATTTGGGCATTTGGATTGTTTCCATTATTAGCTATTATAAATAAATAGCGCTGCAGTGAATATAGGCGTGCACATCTCTTTGAATTAGTGTTTCTGCAAACTTCAGATTGATACTTAGGAGTGGAATTACTGGATCATGTGGTAAATACGTTTTTAACATTTTGAGAAATCTCCATACTCTTTCTCAGGGACTGAACCAGTCTATCTCCTCAGCAATAATGTACAAGAATTCCTTTTACATTACTATTAATTATTTTGATACTTTTTTTTTCTTTCTTTGTAAGCCATTTTAGAAATAAGTTGTCTTGTGGAAATTTGAGTTTTAAGTCATTGGAGTCAAGGAAGAACGAGGATGGTAGCTGGAAATTATGGAGAAATTTTTAGTCTAGAGAAATTCTGTATAGTTTAAGACACTGTACTGGTTAGAGCAACATCATGTATCTAGAAAATTGGTAGATGCATATTTAAGGGTCACCAGCATTCAATATAAAGATTCAAATTCATGAGTTTGGCTAGTAGAGAGGTTTTTGTGGATTAAGAAATACAGAGCTGTGGTGAGAACCCTAAAAACCTTCAAAATACCTTCTTCTGCCTCTTCCACTTTCCTATTTCAAGATAGAGAATTCCAGATTCACCTTGCAGTATATCAGGTACATTTTCATTTTTGTTCAAAAGGACTTGTATTCAAACTTTGTATTTCTGTGAGAATATTTTCCTTGCTCTACATACAAGATTATACCTTTCAAATGACAATTTATAGACTTTAGAGGGGCCAGTACCCTAGATTCCTTTTACATTATCCTAATGTAAAAGAAAATTAACTTGGATTTAAATACCTTTTATCTAGTTCATGAATCAGGAACTAGGAAGATTGTCTGCTAGCTTAGTTCTAAGGAGTTAGCTAGCTCAATAGTGTGATGGGAGCAAGATAAATGAAATGACTTTACAACATACTCTAACAGTTTACAGTATCGTTGAATGTATATCCTGGCATTGGCCTATATGCTTTAAATGTTAATTTTAAAATAGGAAAGAAATTTAATGCAATAGGCTGGTATTTCGCTTATATTAATTATATTTAATTAAATATAAAATTAAATATATATTTAACTTATGCAGAGGGTATTATGATACGCATGTTATTGTTATCTAGGGTGGTATCCAAGTTGAAATAGTTGCACATTGAAAATTCCTATGAAAGACACCAGAGAGATTATTTTCAAGGCATGTGTCTCTCAATTTTCATGATGAAAAAAAAAAGTGGTAGCTTTTCATTAAACATATACTATAGTCAGTTACTGGTCTTCATTTATTTTGTTTTAAATCATTCAAATTCAATGAAAGATGAATTGTTTATCTTGACATATGATTTCCTAAGTCATATTTATTTTTCAAAGAGATGAATGGCTCAAGAGAGGTTATTGGGCTTAACTAATGTCTTCTCATATTCCATTTCAGTTTTTGTTTTCTACAAGATATAATGTTCATATGTTTGAAAGCAGTGGGATTTGACTGACTTGGGTAACAGAACTAACATATGCTTAAATTCTTTGATGCTCAGTGTTATTATATTCCATATTTTGGTTTTACACAGTCTGAATTAATTCAGTTTGTAAGGTACTGTAATAGAACAGAGGTAATTATGAAGGATGTGTCAACCTCAGTTAAAATATTACTACTTTAATGTGCCTTTTGAAAAATATTTCTTAACGTAATTGTGGTGAAAGAAATCATATTTTTAATAAATCTCTTTTTGGAGGTAAAACATATCTAAAGTACATATTGCAACACAATAATATGCAAATAATAAATTAAAATATGCAAAATAAGTTTCTACCTTGCCTTATAAGCAATCAAAGGGAGCAAGCAAAGCTGTAGAGTAGTCTCTCTGGAAATAGAAAACTGGGATGGAAAAATATATATGCTTGCTTATGTATGTTTGAAGATACAGCTAACTGCAGATGCATTATGTAAAAATAAATCCTAGTCGCAGTCCTTAAAAAAGTATGGAAACTACCCAATGAAGAAAGCTCAACACAAACCACTCACTAAAAACAGTTCAACTTCAAACATGTGTTCTTCTTAAAGAAGTCTTTAAATATTTTACCACATATCGGTGAACTGCATGCACACACACACTTGCGTTCTCTCTGTACACATTCTTTACATAGTTATCTGTGCTCCTATTCTTTAGCTCTTCCATCTTGTGTTCACATGTTCCTTGCTTCCTACACATATGTGTTGCCTGCTTGTTTTGTTTTTTTCCTCTGTTTTGGGGTGCTTGGGTTTAGTTTGTTTCTCGTCTTCATCTTTGTTTAACTAGCTGGCTAGTGAAGAAGCAATAGAAACTGGTCTCGTTCCCTCTGGGGACTGCAGACTGCTCTTGGCAGAAAGATCAACTCTGCCTCCTCTTCTCACTCATCAAAGCAAGCTACAGTGACTGCTTCAGGAACCCCAGATTCCTGAGCGCACCTCCTTTTTGTTGGCATTTTGAATTGATCAAAAGTTTCCTAATGGCCTGTGGTGGAGTATTATGGGTGATTTTGTGATGGGCATGGTGGTGTAACATACATCTGATATGTGAACCTATCCCCCCAATTCATATGCAGTGTAGTAAACCACTGTTACCTCATTAAAATGAATACATTTCAAATAATGTTTTTGAACATGTACACAAGTAACAAAGAGGTAGACAAAACCTAGCAAACATACAATCCTCATAAATTTGTATCTTTTGTTATTTTATCTTTCCATAACAATTTTCATATTTGAGATTCTTTAAAATATTTTAAAACATGATGAAAGTAAGAAACTTTTCTATATTTAAGTTTTTCCAAAAACATAATTCTGTTTAACTGGTTTCTCAAAAACGTAACCTGTTGTTAACTGACTTTGGCAATATTCACTCTACAATAAATCAAGGACTAGAGGAAATCTGATGAGAACTTGGGTGGACAAAGCCCTTCCTTTTCTAAATATTGGGAGATATGTGACTCCTACTGAAACTCACCTCTGCTTCTAGACCATTGCATCTCTGCCTGCTGATTTGAACGAAATTCGGCAGTTCTTCAAGGCACTTATATTTTTCAGCAGTTCTTCTTACATACTAGTTCCATTATACTATAAAATAGTGTCCCTTTTAAAAAAATATATTTTTAAAGAGCTAGCATTGATTTGTAGCATTGTATATGTTTTAGTGCTACAGGTTCACAGCTCTTCTAATGTAGTTATTCTACCTGCATACCAGCAAAGCCCCAATAACTTCTACTATAGTTTTGCTTAAAAAAACAAAACTACAATGAGCATAGGTTTAGAAGTACAGCATGTCATAATGAGGTGTATTGAAACCGTATTTTCAGTTCTGACTCCTGGTTATGCACTTGCATTCAAAATCTCAATTGAAAATCTAAGTAGTATCTCCAGAATCATGTGTTTTGAATTAGACTGCTAGCATGTAGACACCTGAAGTGCCGGCCCCCGCTTCACCTACTGCAACTGGAATAATGATATTTGTTCTTAGCTTTTCACTGGCCACTTTGTGTTTATAGAAACGAAGTGAACACTTTTTTTTAAACCTTCAAATAGGAAGTCTATTGACTTCTAAGACTCTTGGGTTTTTTTCTTTTAAGATTTATTTATGCATGCAAGAACTGGGGTACAGACCAGAGGTGCAGGAGGTGCAAGAAGTCACCAGAGACAGAGTGGGGAGCCGAGCAGGTGGATTTACTGAAATACACTGCTGAGGGGAGCAACGGGTGAGGCAGGAGAGGTCTGCCATGATATTTGGGTCCCCTCCCTGGCCGGGGATCGAACTCATGCTGCAGTGGCTGTGGATAGTTCCACAGTGCTATAACTTAACCCCTTGTACCACCAGGAAGGCCCCTAATCTCTTGGTTTTTAAATTATGATTTCAGATTGTAACTTAAAAATTGTAAACATTAAATATATAAAAATGTCTTTAATAAAGAAAGCAAACATTCTATATAGAATTTAGTTTTATTCTTACATCAACAGTGTAATCTAAAAAATGAAATGTCTATCTTAACTGCTGCTTTTAGCTCAACATCCTGTTATATTCTAAATGTGCAAATGTTTCCCTCATGATAGAAAATCACTTTATAAAACCTAGTAAGATAGAATTGAATCATAAAACATAGATCAAGCTTTAAAAGGATGCTATTGATAAGAAAAAAATGTTTAATCTTCATAAATGAGGTACTAATCACATCTGTCCTTTTACCCCTCTAGTATTTGGGACTCAATTAAGACTATAGTGACTCAAAATAATTTTCCCAAGTTATTTACCTGAAATATAATTGATTAAGTAAGTCAAGAAGTTGGTATAAGTGAATCTTGTGGTTTTGCCACAGACAGAGACTCTATAAACTCTGGACCCTGTGCAAACCAAGACCTTGGACTTGCCCTACAGAGGCCATTGCTTCAGTGTCAGCTCCTGAAGCACCACATTGCAGGATGAACTAGTGCTGCAAATTGATATTTATAGACATGCTGCACGACACGACACAGCCTTGAATATATGCATTCAGAACACAGCTCATCTATTATATTTTCAGACTTCAGGTCATAACCCACTAATGACTTGTAAAATCCATTTATAGAACAGACATAGGGTAGAATAGGGTGATCAGGTGTTGAAATTCAAGTAAGACTATGCATCCTTTGTGAATGGTTTTTCAGTTCTGTGTGGATGTATGTGGATGTGTACATGAGTGTGTATTTACATCTGTATGCTCATGTATGTATGTGGATGTATACATATGCACATAGATATGTCTTTGCATGCATATGGGCAAGAATGTGTGCATATGCCTGTATATGTGCATGTATCTGTATGTGTGCATTTGTGTTTGTTTTTATACATTACTGTTGCCAAAATTTTGATATACACTACTCTGAATGAATTGAAGCTGCATCTGATGAACCTGCTTTCTACAAGTGAGAGTAAGAGTAAATGAAAGTTTGCAAAATAATTAATGTGAGCTTGTGGACACTGTATTCTATTTCTTTTCTCTTGTGGTGACATTCTCTGTTGCTTCCTGTGTCTTCAGAGTAGCCTTCTGCTTTTTCTTCCCATATTTCATCTAAATCCCACATTCCTCTCTCTCTTTCTCAAGCTAAGTTGGCATATATGTCAGTCTCCATGATGGGTCAGGAAGTGTGTTAAGCATCAGCGATACAATGTTCTATGTAACACAACTTCACTCTTAAGGACCTGATAGCTTATTGGGAGAAAAATCCCAGGACAGTAAATTAAAAATTATTTCTCAAGTAGAGGTATCATTAGAACTCATTGTTGCTATGAACAAGTGAAAAGGAATTCACAGAAGCCCACTTTTTAAAGGAATTTATAAGTAAAGAAATCTTATCCAGAGACTAAGAAAAATGATTCCCTTGAAGAAAGGAATAAAAACACTTTGAGGTTGCTTGAAACTTGATAAATAGGAAAAGGAGGAATAATAGTACCTGACCCATCAGCATTTAAAGTTTAAATGACACCTGAATGGTCTGTCTGCTTCTGTGTTACCTGTCTCAGAGGAAATTCTTTCAAGTATATTGATAATGTAGAAACAGAAAATTTTATTCTTGCTACATGATTTACACTGTGTGAGAAACAGTCTTTTGTGATATTTTGCCATTTCTCTCTGTTGGTGACTGAACTATAAAATCTCCTGACTACTTTTGTGTTGTGAATTCAGAGATGTCCTAAATTTAGTGCTTCCTTTGGGAAAAAGACTGTATAGTCCCTCAAGAATCCTAAAAGTAGCCCAAAATCTATAAGATGTAATTCTTTCCACAAATACATATATGTATTTTTGTTCTTAACAATTCCTACTGCTCTCTGATTCATCTCTATAAATGTTCAAACTTAAGAAAATCTATTCTTACATGGTTTATGCCATATGCACATCAGAACTCTTTTTGCTTCTATGAATTCATCCAAAATGTTTCCAAAATAAAGAAAAAATCAGAGGCAATTCTTTCATTCAACAAAATTCACTGAACATCAATATTGTGGCAATCAGGATGAAGGGACAAAGAAAGGGATCATCCTGGCCTAGGTGGCCTTACTTTATTGGGTTAACAGTGTTGGAGACAGGGTTTCCCTGGTGGAGCAATGGGTTAAACAATGCACTATGAACCAAAACACAGCCACCGTAGCACGAGTTCGATCCCTGGCCAGGGAGGGGACCAATATGGTGCGGCAGACCTCTCCTGTCTCCCCATTGCTCCCCTCAGCAATGTACTTCAGTCTATCTGGCTGTTCTGTTCCCAATTCTGTCACTTACCACCCCATGCCCCCGCACATCTGACCTGTACCGCAGTTCTTGTCTGCTAAATAAATCTTAAAAAAAAAAGCAGTGTTGGAGACAAACGGACAATATGGTGAGTTAGGACTTCAGGAGAAGTCCTCATTTTGCTTGTGCAATCCCATAAGACCTAAGGTAAACACTGCAGGAAGACCAGGTCTGGGGCAAACATGGTGAATCGGCTTGGAACACCAACACGCTGTTAACACTTCTAAGTGGAAATGTTAAAGAGGCAATTGTATATGTTGTCTGGAGCTCATATGGGGAGCTCTTCCATAAAAATGTAAGAGTCCGTGGTTTGTTGAAGCAACATCATGCATGAGATTTGCAAATAAAAAGAGTGAGAAAAGAAAAAGGTCTTGGATGTATGTTTGAAGAGCTCCAGCATCCTCATGAAAACTGTAAAAAGAAATTCTGGCATGTGTTCCATTTAGAAACACAAATGTGTGACTCTCCAGATCATGGACTAAAGCTGAAGTTAGTGCTTCATTCTTTCGATATGATTAATTTTATCAGTCATGGCCTCCTGTGTTGTCATCTTCTTGAGGTCATATTTTTTTCTTGCTATATGGAGCATAAAATTGGGATAGATTTCAATGTTTGTTTTTAAGTTGAATTAAGCAAAATTTTATTTTAGTTCTAAGATATCCTAGAACACAGAGAAATAATGTGTATTTCCCACTGTGCCATGATTTCATCATGAGAACGAGGTAGTCAATCATTTTTGCCTCAGTTTCATAATTTATAAAGAAATGTATCAAAAACCATAAAATTTATTGACCAATTTTTATTACAAGAACTTAAAAACTGTAATGGTTGCTATTGTCAGGTAGCTGATAAAGAACACTTCTGTTATCTCTCTTGAGTTGAGAACTGTGGTAGATTAGAGGAGAGAATTGGGACATTTGGATGGGTTTCTGGAACTACTTGACCAATAGCATTTGTTGGAAATTACACTTTGGAGTAATGTGGAAAATTCAGAGGAAGTTACACCTGGACCCAGAACTTAGGAAATAGGCAGCTTCTGGGCATGGTTACCTTTCCATAGCAGCGTGACTGGATCATGGGTGCCCAGGAATGTGACTAAATACTATTTTTTTAAGATTTATTTATTTATGCATACAAGTACTGGGGTACAGGCCAGAGGTGTGGGGAGGTGAGAGGATTCACCACAGAAAGCGGGGAGCAGAACAGGCAGA